>BQNB010139322.1:12500-17575 GCA_026074375.1 Tanacetum coccineum
TGGGTCGGTTGAATTCACTCTCATAACCACTCCCAGCTTACACACACACTATTTTCACACACCAACCACCCTAAACCACCCCCAAACCACCGTAACGAAACTCTAACCTCTATTCATGCCAAATTGATAAGAATTAACGATATAGAATGGACTTACGAGATGAAATATCAAATATCTAAAGGTGATTCGTTGCTTATTTTGGTGCTTATTTAGGTTTTGTTGCTTATTTTGGATATTCTCTGTAGATGTTGCTTATTTTGTTTATTATTTGTTGCATTTAAGGTTTTTTAGGTTTTTGTTGCTTATTGTTGCTTATGTCGGTAGGTTGTTGTATTTGTGTTTATTATTGTTGTGATTGTTGTTGTAATGATTGTTGGTGCACACCATGTGTTTGATAAAATGTGACTGTGATAATCACGCGTGATTTAAAAAGTTTTTATTTATGAATGGGCATTTTTAAAATTCAAAAAGTACAAAGGAGGCTAATATGATGGACACATGTGATTCAGTTGACAACACGCGGGTTTTGCTACTTGACATTTTTTAGGGTTCAAGTAGTTGCTTGATTTTATGCCCTTTGCTAATCTGACCTGTTTCGTTTAAATGACCTCGTATTTTAAACTAAGCTTTGTTCATAAGAATAACAAATGCTTTGCTGAAACATGGTAATCTCTAGAAATATATTGTTGATAACATCATAATAGGTCCTTCTCGTTTATTAGTTTTAGTCATTTAAAAACCTCTTACCTTTTTTACTTCTTTGCTCAGTACCCTGCCAATTTATGTCATGGTACTCGTTTGCAAACTTTAGTTTGTTCTATGTAAAGGCAACTTTTGCCCTTATTATCACAATAGTTCTTTGTTTAGCACATCTTTTTTTTCTTTTAGGCAACTTTGTTTAGCATATTTGCTTCTTCTAAAATGGTTTTCCATGTTGTGCACATCATTTTTTGTGGTGCGCATATCACTTCCCTTTGATTTAAGCTTGTGTATGAAGTTAGTTAACACTTTACGTTAATAAGGGGACGTTTCAGGGAAAGATCAAAGTATGACTACATTGTTGAATCATCATAATATATTCATGATCATTGTTAATGATTTTCCTCGCATCTTATTTGACAATATAAAAAATGCAATATGGCAATTACAGAATAAGTATACATTGGAAGTCGTTTCCACCTTTTGGTTTCTAGTATATCTGTTTACAGTTGAAGCAAGCTTCTGTTCTCTATATGTTGTATGCGACACTTGGTTGTGTTAAATGTTAGCATTGACATTTGCCGCATGAACGTATAATGGGAAAAGAAACGCATAAACGCGTCTGGCGTCTATGCAAATTTAAGCTAGTAGTACCTTTTATGAGCATCTAAGGTTGTTATTTTCTTTATATAAGGTTTACTTCAAAATTTACATAAATGAGGAAAAGTTTTACGAAAAGATCAAGTATGACTATATTATTTTTGTATCATTATCATATAGTCGTATTGTACCTTTGCAATTTTTTTTAGTCATACTATACCTATTTGCCTTTTGTCTCTTACATAGATTCAGTAGACTTTGTATGCTTACTAACTGTTATAATTTTTTACATGATGGGTGCAGGCACCCTTCTCACTGGGGAAAGATATGTTATATCTCTACACCCGATGGTGAAAATTGTGGGTTGATAAAAAATTTAGCTGGTACCGCTCTTGTGTCAACAACTATACGCAAAGACTTTTGATGTACTTCTAGCTTGTGGAATGCAAACATTAGTTAATGATACCAAAACTCCACTCAGCGGAATGGATAAGATTTTTGTTGATGGTGATTGAGTGGGAAGTTGCAAAGAATCTGCTTCATTTGTGGCTGAGTTTAGGCGTAAGAGGCGTAGAAAAGAAGTGCCTCGGATGGTAAGTCTTATGGTTTTCTGGCTATTATATTTTATATTACTTGCATTGAACCAAATAGAGGTGCCAAAATAGGCGGGTCAGGTTAGTCGGGTAACGGGTTAAAACAGGTTCAAGCTGCACTACACCAAGAAGAGGTTGTATAATGGGTAGGGTAATAGGTCAACGATTTCAGGTTCAAAGTTTGATACTATATGTTTTTAGAGTGGGTCAAAATGAGTTGGGTTGGATTGGTGACTCGCATATTTTTTGCCAGTTTGCTATATATAGATTATATGTGTTAAATTTGATTCAAAACTGTGTATTTAGTTATTTACAATAGTAGCATAATTTGCAGTGTTGTAAATATCGCTCGGCGGTCGACCCCCTTTAAACGATATATCGGTCTTGGAGGCTATATATCGGTTTCTCGGCGGAGACCCTAAATTATAAAGGAATTCTGCAAAATATATATATATTTAATAAGTTTTTTTAATATTCTTATTATTTTTAACTATATATCTTATGTATATGTTGTAAAATATACATTATGTGTGGTTTTAATTCAGTTTTGTATACTTTTATTAAATCACGATCAAGAAAATCAGAATACAAAAAAAAACCAAAAATCGGCCGACTTCGACCGATTTTGACCAAAACCGATTTTTTACCGATAAGTGAAAAACGTATCGGCTGACCACCGATAAGCGATACAACACTGATAATTTGATATGATACGTAAACAGTAAAAATACACTTTAGGCAACTTTTAACTCTTTGAACCATCCCTTTAAAACAATTTTTTTTTTTGGACCTATTAGGAATGTGAGCAATATTTTTTAAATTGACCTATGAATAAGTAAACAAGTTGATAAAACTGCTACTTCTATCTCCAAATAATGCATGAATCTCCTTTCTGAAATGCCCCATAGCTACCAATGTTAATAACTTTTTTACGACTTCCTGCAACATTTTTTTTATCAATTCAGCTTATTTTGTCATTAATATATAAAATCTGTCTCAGGTGGAAATTAAAGAAGATACCAAGAATAAAGAAGTGTCCATCTTTTGTGATGCTGGAAGGGTTTTGCGTCCACTTTTAGTTCAAAATTTACACAAATTTAGACTTCTAAAAGGAGGAAGTCATTCAATTCAAGACCTGTTAGATAGTGGTATTGTTGAACTAATTGGACCCAAGGAGGAAGAAGATTGCCGCACAGCATGGGAAGCGTCTATACTTAATCAAGCACAAAAAGAACAAAATCATAGGCCTAGTCGTGGAGGTAATTTTCCTTTAGGTGCAGGACACAAAAGGTTATGCAAGCAAATGACGAAAAATATAGTGGTGAACATGACATTACCGGAAATTCAGTGTCTAGTGTCTGCTGCTACTGATGGTCATTTGATATTTGGTCTATTAGTGTAGTGGTGTGTACTATTTTTCTTTTTGATAGGCGTATGGTTTGGTGTGTACAAAATCACATGTGATTTGTACAAATCACATGTCATTTGAAGAAATCACATTAGATTTGTACTGAGTTTTATTTAACAGTTAAATCTATCTTATTTTAATTGACTGCAGAGTAATTACAAAAAGTTAAACCAAAGATGTATTCAATGGAACAAGTCTCTTATTATAACTATTTTAGTTTCTTACTTATTTATACAAGTAATATAAATGTTGTTGAGGTAAATCACATATGATTCATACATGAATCACATGTGATTCATACATGAATCACATGTGATTTACGCATGATTTACATGTGATATGCAATACTTTTATACTTGAGTTTATAATATGTTTATTACACATCACATGGTTTGTATTCTGTACATTTTTTTATGAATTTTGAGAATTGCGTAGTGTGTCTTAAATTTAAACATAATATAACAAAGAATGTAGCATTCAATAACTAAAGAATTCAATGTATTCAAGTAAAAGTGCATTCCATATATTCATTTAACAATGTGTAAAATAACTTAAAGAAATTGTAAAGAAATATGAAAAGTAAATTTAAAATAAAAGTTTTCAAACACATATCAATGTCATATTTTCTCTTTTCCTTTGAATTTAACAAACAAGTTTTTTTTCAAACACATATCAATGTTGACGTTTCTTTTGCGGCTCCACTATAACTTTAAGTGATTTTTCTTCTACTCTTCCATCATCTTCCTTTCACACCACATTTTTCTTAAGCCCGTGACGGATTTTTACATACAATTTCTTCAGGTTCTGCAAATACAATACATAGTACCATATAACAACATAGGAAATAAAGAACTAATTTTCAGATTTGTTATATGTACAAATCACATGTGAATCACATGTGATTCATACAAATCGCATGTGATTTACAGAAATCACACGTGATTTACCTAGTAACTGCATCTACATTATCTTCTTTGAGCTGAATATTGATTTGAAATATGATCCACCAGGTGTTTCATTATCCTCATATAACGTTGCTCTTGGTGTTTTCATACAACCTGTATATCCGAGGGGTCTCGAAGGGGTATGCAATAGGTGTCGTCGCACAAGGCCTTCACATAAAAAGGGCCATATTTTTTATCAGTTTTGCATATAATTACGTATAACATTACACATATATAAGTCACAATAATTCAAGGTTATATATAATTTCACTTTAGTTTACAAGTGCAATATGGCCTCTTTGTTGCTATCGCCTAGGGTCATCAAAAACTACGAGACGGCCTTGCTATATATCCAAAAACAGAATCACTTGAGATTCATGATAATATGATCACTGATTCACATGTGATTTACTCCTTCATAAATTAAAATCTATGCTATTTTGGCTCAATCTATAACAACCAAAAGAGAAAATCACATGTGATTTACCAGAATCACATGTGATTCATTCCTTTTTAAATAAAAACAAAATCTGATTTGGTTCAATCTATTATAAATTTCTTATAACAAAATGTTATAACACGCAAAATCACATGTGATTTTAGAAGAATCACATGTTGTATAATTGAATAACATATGATTGTGATTTTTTTTCATCACACAACAATACAACTTTAAAATCACATGTGATTTGTCCTTTTTTATATCAAAATATTATTATTTGAATTAGTATACAACTACAAGGACAAATTATATGTGAACTCTATAATAACAAGTATCAAATCACATGTGATTGAGGTTAATGATAACAAAAAATACAACAACAAAATCAC
>BQNB010139325.1:0-17575 GCA_026074375.1 Tanacetum coccineum
TATATATAGAATTTAGCTTCATATGTCAAGACCAATTTAGGCTTTGAATTCTGGGCTAGTCTCTATAATTCTATATCTATAAACTGTGTGTGTATATCACGCTTTAATTATAGATTAGCTTTATATTTTAAGACAATTTTAGGCGTTGAATTCTGGGCTATTGTCTTTATATCTATGACTCCTAACATCTATGGGATATTAATACACCTAATCATGATTGTGCAACTTTGTGTTGATTATGTTTAGATTACAGGACCAGTTTAGGCTTGAATATCTTTAACCAAGGTTTTGTTATTCTTTTTTATTATATTTATAACACCTAAAAATATGGAGGAGCAATCTGGATTAACTGCATTGTTCAAGAATCATAAAGGGTTTAAAACCTAGACTATAGTCTATGTATAGCCATAACCCCTTACATCATCTATGAAGAGTGAATACACATAGCGAGTGTGTAACTGTGAGATGATCATGCTAAGATGCTATGCTCCATATTTGACCTACACTCATCATGTGCACATAAAAACCTATTTATTTTAGTACTTGGTTTAGTTATCAATATCAACAATTATGACCATATAGTAAAAAATAAAAACCTACGGAGTACTAATTTTATAACAATGATTTTTTTCTTAATTAATAATCTAGGCATGGGAGTGAGTCATTTTCCAGCAGAAGTGAATTCTCCAGCGGTTTTTAGGTGCGTCCGAGTGAGCGCAATGGATGATGCTGAGGAGCAACTGGCTTATCAGACGGCATTAAGCGTTGGTGGGCATGTTTTTAAGGGAATTTTATATGATCATGGTCCTGAAGGTAGTTCATCGGGTAGTGGTGTTCATGGTCATCATCAACAACTGAATCTTATTACTTCCAGCACTACAGCTGCTGCAACGGCGAGCACTAGTATCAATCCTGTGGTGACCAATTTTATTGATCCTTCTTCAACTTACCCAACTCCTTTTAGTGCTTTTATGGCGGGTACGCAATTCTTCCCACCACCAAGGTCTTAAAAAGTGAAAGAAAAAAAACTTATAAATGCTAATTATTGTTACGAAGTTTTATTATCCTAACGAAAAAAACATTAATATTGATCGAGCTTTAGAAGCTATGAATGTTTTGTTTTTTAAGTTTTGGGCACTCATCAAAGTAGTAGGATACTTTAGATGTACAATTGAAATGTATGGAAGTTTAAGGAGTTTGGGATGATTAATGATATGATGTAATCCAATGGATTTTTGTTGATAACAGTTCCAATCGGTAATCTATTTCTTTTAGTACAGATAAAGTGCATGAATACATTACGATTGTGATATTTTAGTGAATAATAATCGATAGCTAAGCTTATACTCAAGAATATAAGCTCAAATAGTTTTTACATAAACTATAAATTGAACATTTGAGTTTTTGAAGATTACCAATCACTACAACATTTGCCATTTTCCCCAGCGACAAAACCGGGGTATCCCGGGCGACTTGTCGCTGGGGATGTGTTTCCCGGGCGACATGTCGCGCGGGATACGTTGAGCGGAAAAGTTCGAAGGGGATACGTTCCCGAGCGACAACGCCGGGCCCATGTGGTTTCAGTCAAGCAATTAAGTGCCACCGTGGAGGGTTTTAAAACCTTGGTGTTAGATTAATTAATTATTTAGGAAGAATCCCGGGGAACATGTCGCCCGGGCAAGTTTTTTAAATAAATTTAATTTTAAAATATAATAGGAATTTTGTCGGTTGTCGTAAGTCATGTCGCCCGGGATAACCCTACACTATTTTTGGGTATTATTTTCCCGGGCGACATGTCGACCGGGAAGAGGCTGCAATAAATTTTTTGTTTTACCTCGTCCGGGATAAGTCTGAATTTTTTTTTGGGACTGCCTGCACAGCAGGCTATATCCAGATTTTTTTCGGAATTTTTCCGGAATAAATCTACCAATACTCAAACCTGTGTAAACCAATATATAATCTACCAAAATACATTACAACTTGTATCCAAAGCACAATACGATCAACGCATTTGATATAATAAAGCTAAATACGTCCAAAATCCGAATAAACACAATAGCCTAACAAACGGGTGACGAAGTCACAAAACTTGCATTATCCGCAAGATACAAGTCAATATTCACCAAGATAACAAGTTCTAAATGTACGGGGAAACAAATATTCACATAAGGGTCGCCAAGATAACAAGTTCCAAAACACACGTACTTAAGACACAAAATAGCATATATATACTTACCCAACATCTCCTAACTATCGTCCTCATCCTCTCCGTCCTCGCCGTCGTCCTCATCATCTCCCTGCTCATCATCCCCGCGCCCGCCACTCCCGCTGCCACCACCTATCTCAGGCTGTGACTCAAGTTGAGTAAGCATTTGGGAAAACTTGTCGTCACTCCTAAATAACTTCATGAACATGTTCACCTGACGCGTTAGCACCTTCTCTCTCTTTTTGAGCTTAACGACATCAGAGGAGTGCGTGCATGGAGGCGGAGGTGGAATGACCATGCCCTGTCCTAGAAAAACCCTACCAACACCGGGAATGTGCCCCCGCTGCTTGCCCCCACGAACGATGGCCATTATCTCATCTTCGGTGTAGGGCACACCCGTCTCAGTGTTGGAGCCTAGACCCTGTAGCCTCAGCATCTCCTCCTATGTAATCACAAAAACACAAGATAGTTAATATATTAGTCGGGTTACTACATTATTTCTCGACAAATCATTAAAGTGCGTGTTTTGAAACAAAACTTACATATAGAGCTTTGTCCTCAGGGTTCAAGAATACGCCGTTAACAGTATGTGTCAAGAAGAAGGTATGGATCAGCGACGGGTACTCTCTAGTAGCTGAGCTCTCCATCTGCACATACACACGTATATAAGATGAAACAAATTAAAAATGACAAATCACAACACACCAAAGCGTTAATTATATATATGTAAAATAATTATGATGTTTATTACATGCATATCTCGAAGGGCGGCAATAGACCGGGATCCTTGTCGGCATACGACCTTGCTTTTTGCCCGGTTTTGTTTATTTTGGGTCGCCCGGGCACGGTTCTTGGGATCATTCCAGAACGCAATCTGCGCATCCCAATTGACCTCGGAAATGTGCGAAGGACGTGATAGTCTGATGCGCTCCAGGTCGTAAGTCCCGTCCGAGTCAGGAATCCAATGCCTTTCCTTAAGAGCAGCCTTCTTGCCATTGTAGATCTTTTGTAGATGCTGCTGGATGGCCGCATAGATAAGTGGCCAGCGATCGGATTCCATGTGGGGACGCATGTCAAACTGGGTCTGCAATCATATACAACAAAGACAGAGTTAGAGATATAATTTATATATTTATCTAAATTTGTTTATTTATTTATATGATATAAATAAATAAATGAATTTAGATAAATATACACAATTAAATAAATGAACACGATAATGAAATAAACATAAAAGGATAATGAAATAACTTACCCCAATCCGAGCCATGACCCCCGCCTTCTGCTCCGCCGGCACTTGACGCCAGGAAGGGTAGTGCAACGGCAACTCCCGAACGAGCTCCCCAAGGTAGTTGGCCCAATGAGCCGCATGCTCACCGAGAGGCATCAGGGTCTCTCTGTCGCCAAACTCAAACCGGATTGAGACGGGGCCACTTTTATCCGTGATGGCCTTTAACCCGAGGTTCCGGGTCTCCTGGCGGGTATGCTGCCTGCCCGCTCTCCTGCCACCCAAATTGGGTTTTCGGGTGCCCTTACCTGCAAATTCAAGTGAGTGATAAAGTCATAAAAATTCAAGGCAAGCAAATTCAATGTATTAAGTTTATGCTTGTATTACAATAATCCAGAAATTCTTACCTCGGTTGCCCAAGCAACCCCCACAACCGGTGGGTATGCCTCTGAGGTGTTGTTTCGATGCTTCACTTCCGTCGAGGGGAATTCCAGTTTTTTAGATCAGATGGGTGTGCATTTTTTCTTATCTTTTTTAGTTGGTGCCTTAGTATACGGTATTACGCCTTCGCCTTATGCTCTTGTGGAGGCTTTGAGTTTTTGGCCCATGTGTCCCCCTGTCTTTGTTCATATTCCTCTCAAACATATATCTAACAAATAAAAAACATATTTCGACTAACTTTAAACCGATCTGCTCTACAATAAACAAACTAAAAATAACATAAACCTCCTTGAGTGCAATCCTTGATATCTTGAATGTTGGTTGTAACCATCTCAACAAATCCTCAATAAGGCCTGCCTTTCTTTTTGCTAGTTGGATCAGGAAGGCTTTTTTGTCCCATGACAATGAACCTCATAAGCTGTTCCTTCTCTATGTTAACCTCCTAATAAGCAATCAATCAAAAAATTGAGTCAAATTTATCACCAAATTTTAATATTTTAACATGTCACATATATATTTTCTTCCAATTTACTGTTTTGATATGTTACATAAAATTTTTTTTGAACGACAACTAGATATTCGTATCTTAAACGTGACTTAGAAACCATAACCATTTAGTTGAAGAGGTTCTAACAAATGACATAAGTTTTTCATAGTACATACCTTAATATCATTACTTTATCAGTTAACTAAATAAACCAGTTCAGTCAATTTTTCATTTTTGTATCAAATCTGTCACTGTGGTTTTAACATGTCTCGGATTTGCGATATGTTAACTTCAGTCGTTAAGTTGAAATGAATGACCTCAAAATACCCAACCTTTGTCTTTTATTTATTTGTTTGGTGAGGCTATTTTGGTCATTTCTTTGTCTTTTTAACTATGTGCTTCTTCTTTCTCTACTTTTGGCCTATAAAAGAAATATATCTCACCTTTTTCATGTATCATATCATACATTAAAATCATGTTTAGGACCTATTATTGATTATCTAAAAAACATGCATGCATGCTATGGTTTAGAATGAATGATAGTCACTAGCTTGATCCTCCTTTCCTTTTCACCCCTCTTTTTTTTTTAGACTCGGTGTTATTCATTATCTTCTTGTTCCATTTCTTGTTGTTCTTGTCGGTGTTCGGTGGGTGACGACTAGTAGGATATATGATGCGATATGACACATGTCGCTTGAGGTAGATTTCCTTCTGCCACGTGTCTTGTCACTATGTTTTTGATAAAAGCGAGTGACTCGACATATGTAACTCAAGCTTACTTTAAAAGTATTATTTGAGGTGTAAAATTATACGACATACGTTTTAAACAGAGTCAAATTAGTTTAACTTTAATCTTAATTATTTTTGTGTGTGTTATATATATTATAATGCTTAATAATATGAATGATTTAGTTTTAAGTTTATTTTTTATTGGTATAATTATTTTTTTTTTAAAGTTTATTTTAAAATAAAAGTTTTTAAGGGCAAGTTGAACTAGTTTGAATCTGAATAGTCAACTTGCACTGACTTATTTGAGCGGAGAGAAGTATTATATTGTTTTGCATGTTCATTTTTAACATTTCTACTAATAATGGTCTGACACTACGAAATATTAAGGTTAAAAACATGTTGCTCAAAATTTTGGGGAGGGCCGAAAAACCCATCCCGTCCCCACTAAGCTTGTCTTTGATCAAGTGGACTCGTAATTACTCAAATTAAAAAATAAATACATTTTATTCGTTTGTTATTACCAGGTTCTAAAAATTCTGGCGCGTCAAGGCGTCGCTAAGAGTTTAGGGCGGTGACCTCCGAGTTATGAAATACACTAAGGCGTCGGTTTTAGGCATGACGTGAGAGATGCGACATTACGCCTTTTTCCAAATTCAACTCCGATAAAAAAGCTTATTTTTATTGAAAATATTAAAATACGATGATTGTTTCTTACTTATTTCATTATGTTTAACATCTTTGCAAACTTGATTTTTATGAAATAGGATATTATAATTTATAAAATATTTTCATATTGTTTGTCGCTTTAAGATCACACCTTAAAATGACTAAGAGGGCAGGTACCATAACGCCTCACCCGAACGTTACGCCTGGGGACCGGCGTTTTGGTACTGCAAATTAGCGTTGGCCAACGACGTTGGGCGGGATAACCCACCAACGTGCGTTGGAACGTATATATATATATATCTGAACTTTTATTATATATAAATTCTCAACACGTAACCGAAATATCATGTTATGTATTAGAATGCCGATTTGTGATGCACAACAAAAAGCGCGATTGAATAGCACCAAATGTGTGGACGTCTAACTCCTCAACACGGGCATGCCAAACCTTATTCCCCTATCTCAGTATACACCAAAAGGGATAGCCGAGAAGCAAACTCATGACAAATTTTTGAGCTAACTTCGAAGATGAGTTATATATACATTTGGGACTAACTGGCTATTTGATACATCAAAAAATGTCGTTTGCGGGTCCAAAAATCAATGGTTGGTCAAAAAACCAAATAAAGTGTAATGAGCGAAAATCATAAATTCATCATGTTTAAAATTAATCAAATATTTTATGTTTCTGGGTCATGTTTTGTTTTTCTTCGAATCGACTATGTGTGATTTATCCAACTTTACATATGATTTCTTCGAAAATCGACTATGTTTTGATGTGCGTCTAAAAGTTGGCTTCATATACATTCCTTTTTGATGTGCGTCTAAAAGTTGGCTTCATGTACATTTCCTTCGGCAAGCAGATCAAGGTAGTTTGTGCAACATTTTAAAGGAATTATAACCAACCATCTACATTCCTAGTTATAAACACATTCAAGTTTTGCGAATGAATCAATGTGGGATAAAAATTCTTTTGTTAAGTTTCATATCCAAACACCTTGTTTGTATTCATGAACTGTTCATATTTTCACTTTTTCTAAACTAAGGATTTGTCGTCTTTAAGTATCTTTTCATTACCTTCATATGATTAATTAATTAGTCGTAACAAGCACAAACAAGTACTAAGGGTGATCACGGTTAGAAAACCGGACAGGATCGGATCGAAACTGAATCTGTCCGAAACGTCGAACATGACCGAAATGGTCTGGTTGGGTCTTCGGTCCGGTCCGGTCCAACAAAGCATAATCGCCGGGTTTTTTGTGAGACTGGACCGACCGGACCGCTATGCAGAATTTAAGGAAAAACTTGGACATGGACTGGACCAAAATCTGTGTTTTGGTCTAGGTCCGCTTTCAATCCGGATTCCGGTCTGATCTGATCGACGGTCCAATATGGTCAACCCTTGAAACTACTATATTTTTTGTTAAACGCAGATAATAAAATTCTTCGAAAACAAGCATAAAGAATTTGTTGATTTCGGGGCACACGTTGTATGTTGGATGCTTGTATGGCTGTACGTATATCTCAATTAAGACACGCGCATGAAACTAAAAATTAACTACTCCGTAATACGTAACGTTTAACATGCTATGGATATTTTTTTGTCAGCAAACGTAAAGATGTAACTAGCAAGTTTACGTTAATCAAATGGACAAAAGCTATAAATGAGTAATATACTTTTTGCTTTGTAATATTATGAGTAACCTACTTAAAAATATATCAAAAAAAGTCACTAAAATTTGTAACCATTTTTGTTTTTTTTTTTTAAAAATTGTACAGTCAAAGTAAAAGTCAACTGTTTTTAAAAAAAAAAAATTCTTTTCTTTTTTTTTAAATTTTGTATAATCAAAGTGAAAGTCAACTGTTTAAAAAAAAATATAATTGTTTTTTGTTTTTTTTTTTAAATTTAAACTTTGTTTTATTACAATTTTTTTTAGAAAACTTAAAACAAAGTGTAACAAAAAACATTTAAATTTTTTTTTAAAAAAAAAGTTCACTTTTACTTTTAAATTTTTTTGTTTAAAAAATAAACATAATGGTTACACATTTTGGTGACTTTTTGAAAATAAGTTACTCATTTTGATATTTTTTAAGTATGTTACTCATAATAGCACAAAACAAAAAGTAAATTACTCATTTATAGCTTTTGTCCATTTTTGTATTGTGTTTTATTGTGTGTGTGTGTTGATTGAGTGTGTGTAGTGTGTATGTGTGTTTGTGTGTGTGTTGAGGGTTTGAGAGGAAGAAGAAAGAGATATGGTTTTGTTTGGATTTTACTGGATAATGAATCAGGCTCAACCTATTTGTATATATACTTTTTTTCGTTTTGAATTTTTTTAATTATAATTTGTTTTTTTATTAAATGATTAAATATTTAGTTTGATTGAATAAATATAAAAGAGAAAAAAGTGGGTTCCAAAAGGGTGTGTTATGAGGTATTATGATAAGCGGTTTTTTAATGAGTTGGTGTTTAAATGTTAAAGATGATATGACGATGATATAGTACCTAGCAATCTAAGACTTGAGGCTTAATCATGTTGTCTCACCACACCTCAAGCCTATCTATAACATTGGTTATTACAAATGGCAACTCATAATAAAAAGAACAAATAGCATAAGGTTAAAAGTAAATGGCTTAACTTAGCTCGTTTATGTAATAAAAAGCAGTGTCTAAATGCTTTTGAATAAAGCGAAAAGTAACGATTGAACGTAAATGATGTTCTTGATGTAGACTAGTCGACAACTCAAATGAAATTGATGATAACTATTTATCCACTCGATATCGAATAGTGCATCACTTGTTACGGATAAATAACACCTCTAGATTCTCGCAAGTGATATAACCACTAACAAATCGCCCGGTGGTAAAGGTTCATGTTTTCGTAACATGAGGTTAAATGTTCAAATCTCGCTAGGTGTGTTCATTTAAGGCTAGTAGTCATGGAAAGGTAAGAAACGGTCCGGACTCTAGAATTAACTTGGTGAAGACAACTAGTTATTGTGACTTTAGTTTTAGCTGTCTCCTAAACCCCTGTATTGGTGCAACATTTATTGCCATTTGCTCATGTGAATGGAATGTAACAAACTAAGTAGAGTTTTTGGGCTGTTCTTCATACCATATAGTTCCACACGTCCCATATTTTAACTCAGCTAACGTGCGTTTTAACTTTTAAGATGGCACTATGTTTCGTGCTGCAGATTTGCTAAAGCTTATGTAGGCATTTTATCTTCATGAAATTACTATTACTATTGTTGTTATCTCAAGAACATTCCCTTGATATGTAGTATTTGTTTTTTGAAAGAATCACAAATGGTACCAATACTTATCTACTAGCAATACACGAAATACTACTTCACCATTTTTGTATATCTTATGCGTGTGTATTAAAAGCTTTGAATAACAGATTGAGCAAGCTTGACTGTTGACCTAGCTAATGAATCCAGTGGGTCGACACATTTTTTCAACAAAGGATCATCATATGGCAAAATATCCCGCAGATCATCCGAGGCAAGAATGATGGTGTTCACAGCCCTCAAAGGAAGCACCACATGTATTGCAATTCTCAAAAGGTTTTGCGCTCCTTCTATGTCTTTTTGGCTTATGGCTTCAGTTGATGGGATTATCGTGTGTTCCATGGTAGCTTTATCGGGCAGAATAACCTCAAAACCCTGCAGTATACCTTTTCGTCACTTGCTTGTAAGGAGGTAACTTTATAACCTATATAGTTTTGAATGGGTTAATTTGGTTGTGTTTATCCCAATCGGGCTGAAACTCGCCCAAAGTCTATTTCTAATGCATTACAACCTTCTAACTATTTTTATTTAACGATGTATTTGTAAAAATATTGTTTTTTTACTCATAATTAACATATATAAAAACATTAAATATGGGCGATTAGTGTTCATAGATTAAGCAAACCTGACCTATACTTAATGACACATTTCAAACTGAGCCCAAATTTACCCATTACCTAACCTGCCTATCTTGCTACATTCCCAGTTTCAAGTGCTCATTTAGTTACCTCCTTCTGAAGTTTGTCTTGATAAAGTCCCGCGTTTAGGATTGCATTGGTGGAAAGAACTCCAATTCGCACAGGACTTCCAGCTTCAATTGGCTTTAACTTGGCTTCCAAGCTCTTTTGCAACACAGTCACCCATATTTAGTACAGGAACTGAACACCCTTTTGAAACTTCATCATACCATAAATGTGATATGTGACAAGGGATCACTATACAACAAGCCCCGGATCTCTCGAGAAACGCCCTTTTATGTCTCAAAATTTCCACTATTTGGGCGTCATTACTCAGTTGGCAAGAATTGCTTAAAACTGGATCTGAACAAAGAACATAGGGTAGTCCATTTCCGTTATCTTTACCCTCATTGCTCCATTTTACGAGCTTATTAACAAAATCCACTGTCACGTCAGCCGACACGCCTCCGATTATTCCCACCCCAGCATTTGGCTGACGCAACAAGGAACATTTAGTAGGATCACTACTACTTACCGAAGTTGAATTTAAGCCAAGACTTATTGTAGATGTAGATTTGTTGTTTCTTTCTGCAATCGGGGTTACTACTATAACTCGATTCATCCTTGTTTTCGGTTGAATCTTTTGCTTACACAATCTGTACAACAAATTTGACTGGTAACTCGCGTGGAGAGACATTTTTACATTCTTTTGCCAATGTGTGAGCTCAAAACTTCACTTCGAAACAATCTGTCTGTCAGTAAGAAAACCAACCCCAACTTCAGTTTTTTTTTGAAATCTTGAACTTACTGTATGAAATCTTGCAGAAAAGCCAAATCTCACAGCAAGATTTTTTGTGTATTTTTTTGGATGGTTTTGATGACATTCTGCAATTATTCACCAACCATTTAGAAAATAATGTCATGTTAAGATGTGAAACGCATCTTTGTGACCTTTCCAACTTGTAAAGTGTTGTGCATCACTAACAAGAGTAAGACAGTGACTAAAAAACAAAGGAAAAAGAACTTCAATTTTGGTTCCTTGTTTTCATCTTCCAAATTGGTGTATGGATGTGGTAGGTGCAATGTCTACTAGTCCTGTATTTAAAAGTGTATCAATTTTTATCGTTCGTTCTTGTTGATAATCAGATTGGTTTTCGGGCCAAAATGGTTGCATCAACGCTCTAGTCCACTTAATATAGATTGTTGCATATAGACATTAGACATCTGCATGTTGTGCATTATGAGCCGCAATTTCATGTCATTGGACACGCACAAAAGTTGTCAAGAATGGACCGCAATGTCGTGTCATGTGATTACCGTGTAATTCATTTTGCACCATCATTATCGATTGGTATACATTAAATACCCATAGAATAAATCAATAGAACGTACATGAAAGGTAACCAACTGCAAGACACCAAAATAAAAATTTGACAGAAAATTGGAAGCTTTGCTGTTATTGGTCTTTCACTCTCCTAAGAACACAAACCTTAAGTTTACAAAACGAATAAAACAAATTGTAATATATCTAGTACATGTCTATGCATTAATCATTATCAGATCTTTCAATTATTGCACTGTGTGTTTCTAGTTTGCATGTACTTTCATATTGTTGCACCCTTTTGAATTTTGATCCATAATTCAAATATGTGGGACAATCTTCCTTCTGATGTGTTAGCCAATGTGTTTTCTTACCTTACTCCATGCTCCTTGGCACGTGCCATGGCGGCCTGCCGTCACTGGCATGACTGTGGAAGAGAGACGAGGCAAACCTGCCGCCATCGCCAGCCATGGTTCATTGCCTTGCCCACTCGTAGCACCAGCAGGCAATTGTGTTTTTTTCATGACCCGATACAGAGAAGTTGGCACTTGCTCAATTTGAAACATGTTCCTAGTATGACTAGACCTGTGTCGACTATTGGAGGACAAGGTTTGATATTGTTTAAGTCCACCGGAGGTGTACCTATTCGGTTGTCAGTTTGTAATCCGTTTACTGGTCAATTTGGTCACCTTCCACATATGCAAAAATCAAGGACTAATCTAGCTGTGGGCGTCAGGATGTTTTTTACCAACCATTTCAAGCTGTACGTGGCTGGTGGGATGTCTGAGGCTGCAAATGGCGGCGCCGCCTCATACGAGCCGAAATTAGAAGTGTTCAATTCTAAAAGTAATAAGTGGACGGTCATGGGGTCCATGCCAGTCGAGTTCGCCGTGAGGCTTACTGTATGGACCCCAAACGAGAGTGTCTATGCAAACGGGGTCGTTTTATTGCTTTGATTTGCTAGATTTTCTCTAGGGTCACGGTTCCAAGCTCTGAGTGCAGCCTCAAAAAGCGTAACTCAGAGCATTTGAACTAGGGAAGTGACCCGCATAGAAAATGCATATTGTTATAGTTGATAGCCAGCTATTTTAGTAATCTGAAAGCGTGGTCTTTTGCTCCCCGAGGGGGAGCGAAAGAACATAAAAGGAGGAGCCCTGCTCGGGGAGTAGCGCCCGTATGGCTAGATTTTCTCTGGGGTCCCGGTTCCAAGCTCTGAGTGAAGCCCCAAAAAGGCGTAACCTCAGAGCATTTGAACCATGGGAAGGGACCCGCATAGAAAATGCTTAACTTGAATAAGTAAACAGTAGCAACAAGCTAGTTATCCTACGGTTTCTTGCTTTAGTCTTACTGGATTTCTTGTTGTTTGCATAATGGGCTATGAAATGGACAGGGACAAGTGGAAGGAACTCGGTGTGCCAATGGGTTACACACTCGAATTCGCTACCCTAGTCCCATGTGATGGAAAGGTGGCAGTTGTTGGCGGGACACATGACGGGAATGTGTTGGTTTAGGAACTAGGAGATGGTGACGAATGGATTTTGATAGAGAGAATGCCACTTGAATTGGCGAAAAGATTTGCTGGTACGTAGAGAACCACCCAAAAGTGTGCTGGAATAGAAGGGGGAGTGTTTTTATACAAGGATATTGCTTCAGCAATGGTGGTGTGGAGAAGAGTCAAAAATCACAAGAATAAATGGGAACGGTGTTCTATTGACGGTTGTACTGTAAGCGGAAAAAAACTTATAAATTACCCGATTAAAGGACTCTTTCTTCACCCGAATCTTGCTTCTTCTCCATTCGTTTAAACTCAGCCTCTTGTTATAATCTTCATTTTGTACTCTCACAATAAAATGTACAAAACTACATATAATAAGAGTTACGAATTTTGAACAATAAGTTATATCCTAATCTTAACAGGATAGCATATATTCCATTGTCATACTTGGTAAACATGAAAATAGTAATCATCATGAAGTCAAGGCATTACATGATATAAGATACAAGAGTTTCAACCCTATATTATAGTCAAAACTGAAAGCAAACAAAAGGCCATGTATAATCAGCTAACATCACTCACTTCTACACTACCCTGTGAATTCAATAGTCACTAACAACAGAAACCCAAAGTTGACATAGGGTTGTGATTACAATAGAATGGATGGAAATTGAAGTTTACACTAGGATTTCAGATGACAGCCTTATAGGTACCTTCTAGCAAGGGCTCAGACCTTTGTATCAAAATGTGAAGATGTAACACGAGATCCTGACAGGTAGAGAGGATTTAGAAGGATCTGTAAAAAGTTGAAAGTAAGATTAAAACATTTGGTAAGGAGAAACAAATTAAAACATTGGTTTGCCAAATAGGAACAGATATGCGCTTTAGGAGAGCACTCACAATCACAAAAACAGTCAATAAGTCACAAAAACTTGCCTTTATGTAGAGCTCGTGGACCTCCTGGAAAAAGCTCTTGATTCCATCATCATTACGAGAGTCATGAAGCAGCATCAATCGCGTATGTAAAGCTTGAGTTAGGGAAAATAAATGAAAAGATGCCAATACAGATTTACTGATTATACCAACTATGAAACTTTTATAGCTAACTGGCATTGAAACAAGCTGAAAACTCATTCCATATTGTAAGTAGCGTGTTGTTCGTGTAACGCAATGTTGGACTAACTAACAAAAAATTACTAAAAGAAGGATATGACCAGCTGTCACGTATACTGACACCACCAAATCGTTGAACCTGTCGATCGCTTTCAAAAACCTGGAACCAGAAAATTTAACCATAAGTACATAAGTATTGTGAGTGTCGGTGAGAGTGATTATGAGTCTTACATAGCACTTGTTGTCCATGCAAGATCCTGAACAATATCCAAAGCGGCATGTAGGATAAATTGATGCTGATGTGCAGCTTCTTCTTCCAAATTTAGTTATTTTCATATAAATTATAATGTAATAAGCTCTCAAATGTAGGGCAAATAAATGCTGGATAACTAGAGCAATTGTATGCTCCCCACAAAATTGTAAAGGTTCTCTTTTACATATACTAAATTTCACAGTTGATCTAGGACCGCATGATTAGTGATATGTAGATTTTTCTAGGGTCATGATGCTTTATACTCGCGACATTCGATTTTGTTGTTAAGTGGCTTTGATGAGGAATATGAGGATACCGTTTAGAACCCATTTGTTTAGCCAAGTTTCCTCTATTTTTATCACAGTTTTAACTCTATCAATCATGCAATTTAAATCCAATTCAAAGTATGAAGGAAGATGGTATACATAAGCTAAAACATGAACAAACAAGTCATTGAAACTGCCCTAAAATGTCAAGTATTAAACACACTCGGCAGATGGTTGCTTACACTTATTTGGCTAGCTTTTCAAAATATACTCTTCAGAAACAAAACAGGATATACAACAACCTTTCCAGTAGCTATATTAGTTTCAAGGTATGAGAAAGCTTCTTTCACTCTGTCAAATGGAAACAGACTGTTTGGGTCTATTACTGCCTTCACCTTCCCACTCTCTAAATACGGGTTCAGCTTTGTCAACGTGGAACCGGTTGAGGTCACAACAAACCGGAAACCTGGTGGTGTCACTGCACCAGTTAGGACGACTACACTTCCACCTTCCTTCACCACCTTCGATGCTTTCTCCCCTTGCCCTGCAACCAATAAGATAATGATCATCTCACTTTCAACCGTCAAATCTTTTTTGACCCAATAAGCACACTCAACCATTTTCATATATGTGTGTGATAATCAATTGTAACATAATTACAACAACGACTTTAAAGCATCTTATAAAATCATATTTTTTGTCTGCAGTTCTTACATAACTTCTTTTGTGTAATCAATGGCTACATCTCAGCGCCTTAACTTTTGAGGCAATTCCAGTTTGGCGTACTAGATTGTGCTGCTACTTTTGAAGCACCAAATACTTGTTTTGAAAGCTGCATAGAAAAGTCTTGTTAATGAATAAACATAGATCACTCATACGTCAAAGCACACTACAACAGCTGCCATCTTCCCCAGCGACAAAACCGGGGTATCCCGGGTGACTTGTCGCTAGGGATGCGTTTCCCGGGCGACATGTCGCCCGGGATAAGTTGAGCGGAAAAGCTTGAAGGGGATACGTTCCCGAGCGACAGCGTCGGGCCCAAGTGGTTTCAGTCAAGCAATTAAGTGCCACCGTGGAGGGTTTTCCGAGGTGACATGTCGCCCGGGATAATCGATTTATAAAATCACTAATTAAAATTGATGTTAGATTAATTAATTATTTAGGATGAATCCCGGGGGACATGTTGCCCGGGAAAGTTTTTTAAATATATTTAATTTTCAAATATAATGGGAATTTTGTCGGTTGTGTTAAGTTTCCCAGGCATACACTATTTTTGGGTATTATTTTCCTGGGCGACATGTCGATCGAGGAGGCTGCAATACTTTTTTTTTTACCTTTCCCGGGCGACATGTCTCCCGGGATAAGTCTGCTTTTTTTTGGGACTGCCTGCACAGCAGGCCATATCCAGATTTTTTTAAGAATTTTTCTGGAAAAAATCTACCAATACACAAACCTGTGTAAACCAATATATAATCTACCAAAATACATTACAACTTGTATCCAAACACAATACGATCAACGCATTTGATATAATAACGCTAAATACGTCCAAAATCCGAATAAACAAAATAGCCTAACAAACGGGTGACGAAGTCACAAAACTTGCATTATCCGCAAGATACAAGTCAATATTCACCAAGATAACAAGTTCTAAATGTACAGGGAAACAAATATTCACTTAAGGGTCGCCAAGATAACAAGTTCCAAAACACACGTACTTAAGACACAAAATAGCATATATATACTTACCCAACATCTCCTAACTATCGTCCTCATCCTCTCCGTCCTCGCTGTCGTCCTCGGAGCTATTAGAGCAGGATCCACTTTTTGGGGAATATGAGTCGAAGCAATAACAAGAATATTTCTAGTTTCATAATCCATGGAGAGAAGGTTCACTAACAGACCTAAGGAGAAGTAATTTGACTCATTCACATCCAGATCGTTAACCAATTCTTAAAAGGTTTAGTCCCGTGTATGTTTTTACTGGTTATGCTGATGGGATTGTTGTGTTTTGTATGGTAGTTTTATAAGGTGAACAAGCTCCAAGGGTTGAACATATATCAAATACACACAGGAATTAACGGCATATATAGAGCTCAAAAGATGCCTTTGAAAACCTGTTTGTCGCTTTAGATAGAGGTGGATACTGCATCTACTTGCGCATGTATTAATTTCGCTTCTGCAATATCTGAAACAGGTCATATGGGAAAAAAACACCAAAACTTTTTGTATAATGATTTGTTATAATTGTAGAAAATTCTGCTCTTTATAAGTTACCACATAGTTCTTTTACGAAGTTCATAGAAAATGGACAGTATGTGTTCACGGGTCAACCCAACCTGGACTGACCCAAAATTAAAATGACCCATTTTGACGGTACGTGGACTGCAGCATACTCTAATGGCCCATTTCAGCGGTACCGTAACCTGGACTGACACATACTTTTTTATTACCCATTTTTGAGCACTACTCGTAATGAACTGACCCAAACTTAAAATGAACCCATTTTAGCGGAGTACCCGTTGTTACGTATCATACTTTTACAGATCCATGTTCGCAAGAACTAACGATTCTAAATATGATTTCCGTTTTGATGTGGATTTAACATGCTAGCTAAGCTCTTGCGTTTAGGACTCCAAATGTACAGTAGCAAACACCTTTTTCAATATCCATGATACCTACAAATGTGATACGTGACCAAGTCATCACTGGACGAGTACAAAATCTTTCAAAAAGAACCTTTGAAAGAGTTTTGTGCCAGAAAAGGCTCACTGCCCAGTTACGACAGAAAGAACAAAAGGAAGGCCACTACCCAGTTACGACAGAAAGAAGCAATTGTGCATCACTATTACAAACGAGGGTGTAACTAATCACGTCTAAAATGCGAAAAGGCGTAGGGATCAACCATACGTATAAAACAACCAGTCATACATTCATTCACATACTGTTACATACTTATATATATAGATACACGGGTCCTACTACATGCATATTTATACAGGGCACCAAGGGGAAGGTTTTACTAGTTGTACATTGGATATACTACTGTCTAGCTGATGTTGGTAAGAACATAGCAACTATAATATTCAAACCCAAATGCCTTTTAGAAGCGCATCAGTGCACCAAAAGTATTTATAAGGTCAGAGCAAGAAGAATCCTCGTGAACGTCTACTCCAAGCTCCTCGCGTATGTTATCAGACGTTGATATCAGCAAAAACTCACACCCTTGATAGTTTAGGAAATCAAGTGGATCAGCAACATGGTAACGCAGTTTTCCAAACCGCTCTTGCAGATGCTTAGGAAACACCGGCTTCCTCTTTCTCTTGAAACCCCTAAACTCGTTTCGTCCTTCTTGAGCCTCCTGGGCAACCTTTAAAGCCTCCTGAGGCTGCTGTTCTG
>BQNB010139326.1:0-13933 GCA_026074375.1 Tanacetum coccineum
CGGGTTTCTCTTAAAAGAAACTTATCTTATTTGTCACGGAGATACAAACGTTATCTATTGACATCTCACTCTGAGATTGTTAATATTAAATAGGTGGCAGTCAGCTCCAGCCGCCGATTACTAAAACCAAAGTGCACAAATCGAGTCTAAAGCCAAGAAAGATCACCATTATAAATCTTATTAGGACACAATCCATGTATAACACTTGTTGTTCACCCTTAAACAACATTTGGTATCAAAGAGTCCTACGCATAATCCTTGATATCTTGCCAGAACATTCAGAGTGATACTCTTTAGTATTCATGGTGACGAATGGAAATCCTTCCAGAGTCAACCTCAAATAGCTCTGCGGTAGGTAACTTGCAAGATTCTATATGCTTGTGATAACTTGATATCTATTTTGGTCCAGTAAATAAGCTGACAACTTAATCAGAAAGATAGTAACGATCTGATTCACTCTTACCATGTTGTCTGCTATGAGACGTTCCGGTAATGAGAACAAGCAAGCATGGTGAATTTAATATATCGGTGATTAGAAGATCCTACGCTTTGAGCTAGAAACCCTATCAAGGAGATTCTTTAAATCTATCTGATCATATGTATAGTATTTATACTATAAAACAGGAAACCGATGGTTATCGCAACCTAAAATCGACGAATGACAAAGACATTTCATCCATATCTACTGTTTATTATTAACATGTAAATGCAGGTACAAACACTGGGGTTGCAGCCTCATTCTAACAAAGTCGGATTCATTACCATGTGCTCATACTCAAGCTTCAAAAGTCATTCATTTAGCTTAAATGCAACAAGAATGTTATCAGTCAGAAAGCTCAAGTTCATGTCAAATACAACAACTCTGATAATCACGAACTTCCTCGTCATCAAAGATCTTCAAAGTCAAATCAAGAATTGTCTTATGAGGAGATTGTTAACCAAAGAAACATTCGGTAGAAGAGATTGTTAGCCTTGATGAAGAAAAGGAGGTTGAAAGCTTTCAACACAAGTATGAGCATGTCGGTCAAGAGCACAAGTTGATTAAGAAAGTTAAATCAATATGATTCAAGTCAAGGAGATGATGCAAGATGAAAGATATCAAGAACCCAAAGTCAAAAGATAAAGGCTCAAGATCAAAATCACATAAATGACACTGAAAGAATGTCATCAGTTTTCTAAAGCATGAATGAACAAAGCCATTACAAACAAGAAAAGACAAAGACAAGACCAAAGAAGGTAAAGCTCAAACATCATATCTTCAACATTGGGGAGAATAAAGTCAAATTAAGATAACCTCCATCAAGAACGTCAACGTTGGGGAGATCAAAGAAGACCTCAACATTAGGGGAGATTGTTAGCCTTATTTTTATATAAGTCAAACAAGAATGTTATCGGTCGACTTTGTCGTATTTAGTGTTGTTATGTAATATGCTAGTCGGGTTTAACGGGCTTAAACTTTAAGCTAATATTGTCTATGGTTCGGGATTAAAGCCCAAGATAAGCCAAGCCCGGCCCATTTAGAAAGCCCATACACATGGAGAGGGTGTTGGTTATATTTTGTATGTGTTTCCTCCCAATCTAATCTTTCTCTCTCTAGCTTCTCTCTCTACTTTTCTCTTTGCTTATTCAAATTGCTTATGCTTATTGGTAGTGCTTATTTAGTTGTGTAATGGATTAAGTTATTGTAATAACACGTATTCTTTAAAGTCACGCAATGGTCTTTTAGTTCATCAAAGTCTTGGATACGGTGTTTTCTTATAGAATGATACGGCGTATAGGTTGTCAGAATTAGTAGACTTTCTTAAACTCTTTGTTTATGCTCCATAGTGCGTGCACTTTAGCTAACCTTCACCAAATGCTCAATAATTACTACAATTAATAAATATAATCAATTAAATGTCAATTCTTATATAAAAGAATGTAAAATGAGCAATAGAGACGGGATAAATGATGCTATAAAATAGACGTTGTTTGATATCATCAATTAGGGCTTGGTTAATAAAAACTAAGGTTTGGTGCTTCAAAACTAGGGTTTTCATAGTGTTTTTGGGTTAATTTTATGTCCATTTGATCCACAATCATCCACTTCATTGTAAGTATCATACTTTCATGTTTTTATACACTTTACACATCTTACATATGATTTATACCTCATTAGTATGCTTGTGTATAAGAGAAAGTTGATTAAAACCTTGTTTCATAATACCTAAAACTGAGCATATTTTAGGGTTGTCTTGTGAGCATAATAAAACCACTTTAGGTTAATCTATGAGCAAAACTATTTTCATATTATTTTAATATAAGGTGTTAGATAAATTTATGGAGGTGTCTGATCCGCTCTGACTACACCTTAAAATATATGTAATATAATGAAATATCAAATATATAGTAAGAATAGTCTAAAAGCAGAATCAATGATACCGAGAAGTAGTATAGAGCTTTCCCGGGTCGTAAATCCCCAACGAGGCTGGAATGGTAAATCGATACGATCGAAGATTTGAGTTTGAAGGATGGAATGAGTTTGGGAAGTTGAAAAAGTCAAATTAGATAATAACGGACTAAAACGTTTAAGAAAAACCTAGAAATTATGAAATTAAACTAGAAAACGAAGCCCCGAATCCCGTACAAAAGGGGGAAAACCTAAAATCTTTAAAAATAACCCTACGGAAAATTTTTCACTTCTAAACTACTCTACGGGTCAAATAACGAAGAATGAAAAAGACTAGACCGAAAACGGAGTTCGTTTGACCCAAAAACGAGTCAAAACAAAAACCCGTACCCGGACCCGTTCTTTAAACGATGAAAAGTTATAAAAATGACCCTACGAAAACTTTTATATTTTTCCTACAAACTAGATGACAAAAGAAAATTTTCTAAAAAAGCAAAATATTTTTTTGATAATTTTTGTATTTATTATGAATTAAATAAACTTTTAACTAAATTAAATTATAAAAAATATTAAACGTTTACAAAAAATTCTGAAAAATTTACACAAAATACTTTACACTATAAAGGTCCTACGAAAAATGAAAAGCACCTACCAGCTTATGCAATAAGCCCCGAAAATAAGCTAAACAGCTTATGGGCTTATTGTGCCAAAATGTACTTAAATACTAGTGCCCTTGAGTCTATAACGAAAAAGACCCAAGGGCGCAGTGGTTAAGTGTGTGTGGGATAAAGGGGATGTATTGCTTGGTCTCGGGTTCGAGTCTTGCTCACCCGGACCAAGTATCTTCCCCTTTTTTTTTTTAAAAAAACTCTAGGGTAGAATTTGTAATAATCTAAACTAAAGGGTAGGCGGGCTAACTTTATTAAATTTACACTTGTGTGAAAACGGGTAACCCTACACTATAAAAAAGAGACAAAACAAACCCCACGACATGGCTTATTAAAAAGTGATTTTCAGCAAAAACTTAAAACATGAAAGTTAAAGAACAGCTTATAATTAACAACTTTAACAAAGACACTTTTGACTTTGGTCAAAAGAATAAGCTATAAAATAAGCCTAAAGTTGACAGCAGCTAAAATGGCAAAATTTCTTAAGACTTGAACACATAAGCTAAAGAAAAAGGGAAATAAGCACACTAACTATCTAATCTTAACCTAAAAGTTACTAGGACACAATTTGAGCTTATGGGATAAGCTCAATAAGCTAAAGTCAAAACTTAAGCAATCCTTATGCCTAAGTTAAACTGAAAACAGCCAAGTGGCAAGATTGGGCTTAAAAATAAGCAACCAAATGAGCTTATCAAGGGCTGAAACTTTGAAGACTTATACTAGGGCTTATAAGCTCTTAAAATAAGCCAAATACTTGGGCTTAAGTTGGCTTAAAGGCTGAGAACAATAAGCCTAAAGTTCCCCCTTTGCACCAGGGGAACTTTAAGGCAAAGCTCAAGGGCTTATTTGACAGCTTATTTTAAGCTGTCAAATAAGCTCTAAAATCACAAATAAGCTCAAACAGATTGAGTGCTATAGCCAAAGGGCTTGTGCACCAATTTTGAGCTTTTGAAAATTAATTTTACTTGCTTATTTTTGTGAATGAAAAAGGGACTTTGGGTTGTTAGAAACTGTGACCCAAAGACTTGGTGGTTTTGACTCACCAAAGTCAAAAGACAAGGGTGTTTGACAGCTTGTTTGCACACACTAAAACACACTCTTTTTGAGACCTTAACTCAAAATCCAAGTGCTTAACTAAATAAGCACTTGGTGTTTTCTTAAAACACACTGTTTCAAAAATACTTCATAAAACTTTGTGAAAAACAATTTTCAAACTAACAAACTTGTAAAAACAGCTTAAAACTAACTCAACCCTTAAGCTAAAACTAACCTAATGACACCAACCCATACACAAAAATATTTTGACCCGTTTTAAAGGTTATGCCAAACACCCCTTTATCTAAAAACTGTCAAACCAAAGAGGCATTAAAATCCATTTTTAAGCTAAAACTTAAAAAACCTTTTATCTACTTCTGCTAGTAATAACCTACTTAAACTATTTTAAAACTAAAAAGCCTAGCTTATTAAGAAAAATAAGCTATGTTATCCTCAAGACTAGCTTATTACCCTATTATGACAGTTTTAAGTTATAGACTAAGATTAAATAAATTTAACCTAATGAAAACTAAAGACAGCTAGATATTAAACCTAAACAAACATGTTTGAAAGAATAAAAGCAAATAAGCTAGTGTCTAAAGCTAAACATAAAAGCTAAATGTAGATTAAAAATGAGACCATTGAGATTTTTGTTGCTCACGCAACCAAGCCCACTCTTCTGAGTGAGTGGTGCCTAAAAACCCTGTCCTAATGGACCCTTGCCTCTTTCCCTGATCAATAATCTCAATAAGTCTTATATAGCTTATTTCTCAAATGTTTCCAAAATCAACACTCAAAGGTACGTTTATTAATAGAAACATCAAATTAAAACAATATAAAAGAGCTTATAACAAATTTTTAGGCTGAATTAGAGCTTATTAGAAAAGAAAACTCTAATGATCTTATTAGAGCTTATTGAGTAAAAACAACTTAAAATTTTCATTAAAACTGAAATTTTCAATTTGCATAAAAGACATTAACATAAAAACGACTTCAAAACTACAATAAAAACTTAATAAAAAACTGAATACAACTTGGAATGAAATACTGGATCTTTGCCGACAATGGCTTACAAGGCAATTTATAGGTGCCGCAAACTAAAACTAGGGACTTCTTTCTTCTTTCTCATTGTTGTGCTTGTTTGTAGACACACAAACACAGGTTGTTTGTTTGTGTAGATGTTTAAAGCTCTACACTAATAGAGCAAGGCGTTGCTGCTGTGTTGGCAGAACGTGATGCGGACAGGAGCAGAAATGGCGATGATAGCCATGATTCAGGAACTAACGGAAGAAGACAAGCGTCTACTGTCCATGAATGCACGTATACAGATTTCCTGAAGTGCCAGCCTATGAATTTTTAAGGCACTGAAAGGGTTGTCGGACTGACCCAATGGTTAGAAAAGATGGAATCTGTTTTCCACATCAGCAATTGCACTGTCGCATGTCAGGTCAAATTTGCAACTTGTACTCTTCAAGGAAATGCCTTGACATGGTAGAACTCCCACGTTAGGGCTGTCGGACATGATGTTGCATATGCAATGCCATGGAAAACCTTGAAGAAGATGATGACCGATAAATACTACCTAAGGGGTGAGATCAAAAAGTTGGAAACTGAAATGTGGAACCTAAAGGTAAAAGGAACCGATGTGATGAGTTACAACCAACGCTTTCAAGAGTTGGTATTGATGTGTGATAGAATGTTTCCCGAGGAATCAGATGTAGTTGAAAAGTATGTCGGTGGTCTCCCCGATATAATACATGGAACTGTGAAGGCATCAAAGCCCAATACAATGCAGAAGGCAATTGAATTTGCCACTGAACTGATGGATAAAAAGATCCTCACTATTACTGAATGTTAGGCTGAGAATAAGAGGAATTTTGAGGACACCTCTCGAAACAACCAAAACCAACAACAGACATTCAAAAGGAACAATGTGGCACGAGCTTATACTGTTAGGCCTGGTGAGAAGAAACCGTATGGAGGAATCAAACCTCTGTACCCCAAATGCAACTATCACCATGATGGACAGTGTGCTTCTAAATGCACTAGCTGCAAAAGGATTGGCCATTTGGCCCATGACTGTAAAAACAGGGCATGCTGCTGCCAACTACAACCAAAGAGCCCAAAGGACAAACCAAAGAGTTCTTACTTGCTATGAGTGTGGAGCTCAGGGTTATTTAAGGAGTGATTGCCCAAAGTTGAAGAATGAGAATCAGGGAAATCGGGTTGGGAATGGTAATGCTGTAGCAAGAGCCTATGTTGTGGGCACTACCGGAACAAACTTGAACTCAAATGTTTTCATGGGTACGTTCCTCATAAATAATCGTTATGCTTTGATTTTATTTGATACTGGTGCCGATAGGAGTTTCGTATCTACTGCATTTAGTTCTTTGATTGATATCATCCCAACTACATTAGACCATGGTTGTGATGTCGAGTTAGCTGGTAGAAAAATTTGGGTTAATACACATATTCGGGGTTGTACTTTAAATTTTCTAAATCATCAATTCAACATTGACTTAATGCTCGTAGAGATGGGTAGTTTTGACGTCATTATCGGTATGGACTGGTTAGCTAAATATCATGCCGTAATCTTTTATGATGAGAAACTCATTCGTATTCCATTTGGAGACGAAATTTTAATTTTTCATGGTGACAAAAGCAACAGCGAACACGAGTCACGATTAAACATCATCTCGTGCACCAAAACACAGAAGTATTTACTGAAGGGATGTCCTATCTTTTTGGCACATGTTACCACGAAAAAGGAGGAAGACAAGTCGAAGAAAAAGTGACTTGAAGATGTACCAATAGTTTAAGACTTTCTTGAAGTTTTTCCCGAGAACTTGCCGGGTATTCCACCAACCCGCCAAGTGGAATTTCAAATTGATTTGATACATGGTGTTGCACCTGTAGCACGGGCACCTTATCGATTAGCTCCTTCCAAGATGAAAGAATTGTCGGACCAACTGAAAGAACTTTCCAACAAAGACTTTATAAGACTCAGTTCCTCACCGTGGGGAGCTCCGGTCTTGTTTGTCAAGAAGAAGGACGGATCATTCCGGATGTGCATTGACTACCGGGAATTGAATAAGCTAACGATGAAGAACCGTTACCCACTTCCAAGGATTGATGATTTTTCAATCAACTTTAAGGTTTGAGTGTCTACTCGAAGATCGACCTGAGATCGGGTTATCATCAACTAATGGTTCGTAAAGAAGACATTCTAAAGACCGCATTCAGAACTTGATATGGACATTATGAATTTCAAGTTATGCCATTTGGTTTAACTAACGCACCTGCTGTATTTATGGATCTTATGAATCGTGTGTGCAAACCATATTTGGATAAATTCGTGATTGTCTTTATTGACGATATTCTAATATACTAAAAGAGCAAGCAAGAGCATGAAGAGCATCTCAAGTTAATCTTGGAGTTACTTAAGAAGGAGTAGTTGTATGCTAAATTCTCTAAATGCGAATTTTGGATTCCTAGAGTATACTTCCTTGGTTACGCAATTGACAGTCAGGGTATTCACGTGGATCCCGCCAAGATTGAATCCATTAAAGATTGGGCATCTCCTAAGACTGCAACGGAGATTCGTCAATTTTTAGGCCTGGCCGGTTATTATCGAAGATTCATCAAAGGATTCTCAAAGATCGCCAAGCTAATGACCAAGCTTACTCAAAAGAAGGTCAAGTTTGATTGGAGTGAAAAAGCAGAAACAACTTTTCAATTGATAAAGCAGAAGTTGTGTAGTGCACCAATTCTGGCTTTACCCGAAGGAAGCGAAGACTTATCGTTTACTGTGATGCTTCGATCAAAGGGTTGGGTGTAGTGCTAATGAAAAGAGAAAAGTTAATTGCTTATGCATAACGACAACTGAGAATTCATGAGAAGAATTATACCACTCATGATTTGGAGTTAGGCGCAGTAATGTTCGCTCTAAAGATCTAGAGGCACTATTTATATGGGACAAAGTGTATCGTGTTCACCGATCACAAAAGTTTACAACACATCCTTGATCAGAAGGAATTGAACATGAGACAACGTCGTTGGTTAGAATTGCTTAGTGATTACGATTGTGAAATTCGTTATCACCAGGGAAAGCAAACCTAGTGGTTGACGAATTGAGCAGGAAGGAACGGAATAAGCCATTACGGGTTTAAGCTTTAGTTATGACTATTGGTTTGGATCTTCCTAAGCAGATTTTGGAGGATCAGACTGAGGTATTAAAACCAGAAAACCTTAAGTCTGAAGATGTGGGAGGTATGTTGATTGAAAATTCAAAGGACCCAGAAAAACCTAGGAAGGAGAAGTTGGAACCACGTACGGACGAAACACTGTGTTTGAACAACAGAAGTTGGTTCCCATGCTATGGTGATCTAAGGACTCTGATTACGCAAGTCTCATAAGTCAAAATATTCTGTTCATCTAGGTTCTAAAAAAATGTACCAAGACATGAAGCAATTATACTGGTGGCCTAACATGAAAGCTGACATTGCCACCTATATTAGCAAGTGTTTGCCATGTTTAAAGGTCAAAGCTGAACACCAAAAACCATCTGGCTTGTTGGTACAACCAGCGATTCCTCAATGAAAGTGGGACAACATCACCATGGATTTTGTCACCAAGCTCCCAAGGATACAAAGTGGAAACGATACTATATAGGTAATAGTAGACCGACTCACCAAGTCTGCACACTTTTTACCAATGAGGGAAACTGACCCTATGGAAAACTAGCAAGACTATACTTGAAAGAAGTAGTTACGAGACATAGAATACCAGTCTCAATCATTTGTCCGTGACCCTAGGTTTGCGTCAAATTTTTGGAGGTCATTTCAGAAGGCTATGGGTACTTAGTTGGATATGAGTACGACATACCATCCGCAAGCCGATGGGCAAAGCAAAAGGACAATTCAGACATTAGAAGATATGTAGCGCGCTTGCGTGATAGACTTTGGGAATGGTTGGGAAAGACACTTACCGCTAATTGGATTTTCATACAACAATAGTTATCATAATAGTATTAAAGTTGTCTCATTCGAGGCACTTTATGGTTGAAAGTGTTGATCACCTGTTTGTTGGACCGAGGTCAGAGACGCTCAGCTCATCGGTCCAGAACTCATTCATGAGACAACCGAGAAGATTGTCCAAATCAAGCAAAGGATTCAAGCTGCTCGTGATCGCCAAAAGAGTTATGCCGATGTGAGGCGTAAGCCTTTACAATTTCAAGTTGGTGACCGAGTTATGTTAAAGGTTTCACCTTAGAAAGGGGTCGTACATTTCGGCAAACAGAGGAAGTTAAACCCGAGATATATTGGACCTTTCAAGGTGTTAGCCAAAGTGGGAACCGTTTCTTATAGACTCGAACTACCTCAACAGTAAGCAGGGTTCATAGCACGTTTCATGTATCTAATCTAAAGAAGTGTTTATCTGATGAGCCATTGGCAGTTCCGTTAGATGAAATACACATTGATGACAAACTCCGCTTCGCTGAAGAACCAGTAGAAGTTATGGATCGTGAAGTAAAGTAGTTAAAGCAAAGCCGTATCCCCATCATCAAAGTTCGACAGAACTCTAGGAGAGGTCCTGAGTTCACATGCGAACGTGAAGATCAATTTCGGAAGAAGTATCTGCAACTCTTCACAAAAATCGCACCCTCGACAAGTGCCGCCTCTTGAGCCTTGCGGACAAGGCTCCTTTAATGGGGGAAGACTGTAAAAATCCATTATTTCAGGTCATTTCCAGACTCAATTATTACCATTATTTATTTTTAGAGTTTTACGTGTTATTTTTAATTTTTATCGTTAAGCTAAATCGCGTAAACTAAAAATGAGCATTCATCATAAACGGTCATCAAACAAATAAAATTTTACGTCGATCAAGTGTTATATTATTTTTACTAAAATAATAATTAACTTTTCATATTTTATTTTTATACGTCACATATAACATTTATGTTTCGTATTTTAATAACCTTTTTGCATACAAGTAAACCATTATACCTATTTATACTTAATAAAATACCCACTTTTATACCCAATACTTAAAATATATATTATCTTACCCATTCATACTTATAAATCTGGTTGCACATATAGAACCAACACCAACTCAATTCAAAAATCTCTTCTAGAAGGGTACATGCTTATGTACTTCTCTTACACTAAGTCCTATCTTATACCATGTAACCAAGCTTAAGAAACACATTATCCCTTATGTTATAAGCAAATAGCCGCCCCTATGGACAATAAACTCATGGTTTTAGTTAAGTGGTATTGGGATATTTGTAGTATAAAAGCTAGACTAATGAGAGCACATTTTACACACACATTTCATCATCTAGCAAAGTAAATCCTCTCCTTTTTCACTAACACAAACTCACGGCCTAAAAATATTTGGCAAGAAGAATTATAGTTTACATTTTAACAAGACACAAGTATATAAGATTTATATAAGGGTTATTTTAAGACATATTCAAGTAAGGGTTTGGTTTTGGAACCAAGGGTTATACACATTAGGTTAGGATTTTCATAGGACTAGTGTGTTCATCTTCTCCAATTATTCTTAAGGTCCATCATAAACCCTTAACTTTTTATATTATTCACATGCTTGTTATATATGTTAAACACCACCTATGTTCATTTTTATGATCTATAAGATACTACAAGATATATATGATTCGAATTTATTATGTACATTGGTAAAATACCATTTAAAATGGAAGTACACATTATATATAAGTGTTAAATAATTTATATGGTTAGTTTATGAATTATTTTGTGTTGAAAGTTTTAATTACAAAAGTTATGCACAAAGGATTTTGAGGACACTTACTCATGGACAATTATCATGGACATATTTTAGAGGACTTAAGATATATCAAGTTATGATATTTATTAAGTCAGAGGACTTGTAATGGTTTAATAAAGTGACAAGTATATAAAACAAGTGTATAAAACTAATTATGTAAAGCTTGCATACCTATTGTTTGAATTCGTGTATAAACATTTATATTTTATGTTTTATTTAATTAGTATTTATCACAAGGATCGTAAGCATATAAGGAACTTGAAAAACCAAGCTATAACGAAGGAGATATGGCATTTTTAAGTTTATATTAATTAAATGTATAAAAGTATTTTTATAAAAGTTATTTTAAAAAAACATTCACTGTTTCAGATCTGATAATTTAAGGGGAATATTTTATAAAGATGATACTTTTCATGAGGAATCCAAACATGTAAGAAACTCGAAAAACGGATTTAAAATAAAGTAGATACGCTATTTACAAGTTTAAGTAAAAAAATATTTTTATAAAAGTAAATTTATAAAAATATGTTACTGTTCACGACAGTAAACTGTTAGCGATTAATTTTCCTAAATAGAGCTTTTAATTACGAAGACGTGGACATAGGAATAACTAAAAACCGAATTAAAACGAACGAGATACAATTAAAATACGATTTCAATAATAAAGTTATAAAAAGTATTTTTATAAACTTTCACTTACTGTTACTATTCATAACAATACTTAACCATATACTCCCTCTGTCCCATTTTTATTGTCCATGTTTCCTTTTTGGGATGTCCCAATTTAATTGTCCACTACTAAAAATACATAGGGAAATTTGATCAAGTTTACTATATTACCCTTGTTTAAAATTATTATTACAAACTATAAAGAAGACTTTAATTAATTAGCTAAGGGTAAAACTGTCATTCTGACAAAAAGTAAGAGAGAGAAAGCAGTAATAAATGCATTTTTTTAAACTGTGTGTTTTTTGTCAAGGGACAATAATTTTAGGACGGAGGGAGTAATAAATATAAAATTTGATTAGATTTTTCAAATACGAATCCATACACATAAGAAACGTATAAAACGGAGTTAAAACGATAAAGATACGAATCCATCTATAAAAATATTAAATCATATATTTTTAACAAATAATACATTAGTAAACAAAAATGATATTTTTCTTTACGGATACAATTACATGTACCTTTATTTAACAAAGTACGATTTAATTAATATTTCAACTTTTTACAATTTAACGAAAACTATTAGGTGGTGGTGTAACTATATAACATGTAATATTTTATTTATATAAAATACATTATGCTCATACGACCTACAATTACTTAGGTTGCATTCGGATTGCCGAGACGATTTACATATTTGATTTAGATAATCAAATCATTCACTTACGGTGAGTTCATAGCCCCACTTTTATACTATTACATTGATTTACAACCTTGGGGTGAGAAACATGCATTGTTTTACGATTGGACGCAAGTACACTTTTATACAAATTATGAGTTTGCCTAAGTAGCTATAACCCACTACGCCCATGAATCATGAACTGTTAATTACTAGATTGTAAGCGCGAATGTTATGAATAGATCTATTTGGGATTGACATCCCCATGCAGGTGAGTAGCGCTCACTAGTTTCAAATGTACTGAAACAACGAATGTATACCATGTCGGAACAATTTGGATGTTGCGGGTTGAACATTTACACGGGCACATTATTTGCATTAATTTGCATACATATATGTTGTAGCTTCAGTATCATGAGCTTAGTGCATTTCATAATTACTTTTGAGATATTATATGTGTTACATGTCTTACATTTGAAAATCTTGCGGTCCTACTTTATACATTCATTAAACATGTGAATTCACCAACTTTATGTTGACGTTTTAAAGCATGTCTTTCTCAGGTCAATAAGGTACAAATGCATTACATTTTGGAGTATTTGTTATGTACTAAAATCTTTACATTTCATGGGTAAACAATTTAAGCTTCGGGCTTTTGTATCAAACAAGTTTATTTAATCCAATGTATCATTTTTAAACGACTCATATATGGGTCGTTCTCATATCTTGTGCTGTTGATCTATGAAGCAACACTCTCAGACCTATATTCCGCTGCGACCCATTTTAGGGGTGTTACAGATTGGTATCTAAAGCCAATGTTATAGAGAACCAGGTCAAATGTTTTACTTGGACTATAACCATTTTCAAACATTGCATTATACAAAAGTTTTCACGGAACATACATACACTATTGAGTTGCATTAGTCGGTTATACTATATGCATTCATGATCTATATACGTGTTTATATTATACCACGTATATACTATATTGACCTCATATAATATACTTATATAAGTTTATTTTGTCGTTTCAACATTCATGTCTTCATCCACAGTCACCTACACATCTGTCTACACTAATTCTGAGCCAGGGAGAGTCTTTTGGGGAGCTAATGAGGAGCCGTCTGATAGAGGCCCTCCACGAGTCATCATATACGGATATGATGGACTCCCCATGCAGCCGATAGCTCCACCATATCCTGACTATGTACCCGGACCTGAGCACCCACCATCTCCTGATTACGTGCCTGGTCCTGAGCACCTACCTTCACCTATTGATGTACCATATGCACCGGAGCCTGAGTACCCTGAGTACTTAGCACCATCTGATGCTGAGACACCCTTGGAGGACCAGCCTCTACTTGCTGATGCCTCACCAACTACCTTATCACCAGGTTACGTGGCCTACTTCGATCCGGATGAGGATCCAGAGGAGGACCCCGAGGAGGATCATGCTGACTATCCTGCTGATGGAGGGGATGCTAATGATGAGCCCTCTGACGATGATGATGATGTTACTGATGATGAGGATAAGGAGCCCTTTGAGGATGAGGATGATGACGAGGAGGATGAGGAGCACATAGCTCTGGCCGACTCTTCTGCTATACCCGTTGTTGACCATGTTCCCTCAGCTGGGGATACATAGGCATTTGAGACTGATGAGTCTGCACCTACACC
>BQNB010139327.1:0-17574 GCA_026074375.1 Tanacetum coccineum
AAGATCTATAGCTCAAAAGAACTATGTTGAGGGGTGCTCTATGCAAAGACCATCTTTGCTAGAAGCTGACAAATTTTGCTTTTGGAAAGCCCGCTTTAAGACTTACATTAAGTCCAAAGATATTGACTTATGACAAGTCATTCAAAACAGCGACTTTGTTTTTGAAATGGAAGATCCAGAATCAAAGCTTATAAAGGATACGCCATGCGAGCTTCTTAAAGACGATCAAAAGAAGCAACTTTCCAAGAACAATAAAGCCAAGATGACTCTTTACAATGCTCTACCCCATAAAGAGTATGGAAGAGTTTTTATGTGTAAAACCGCCAATGAGGATTGGCATACACTAATCATCGCCCACCAAGTCAATTCACAAGTTAAGAATTGCAAGATTGCACTCAAGAATACGAGTAGTTCTCAATCTTAAATGAAGAAACTATTGATAGTGGCTTCACACGATTCAATGCTATTGTAATTAGTCTCAAATCTTTGGATTCAGACTATTCTAGCAAGAATCACGTAAGAAAGTTTCTTCGTGCTCTACCATTGAAATGGAGAGCCAAGGTGACCGCCAATGAAGAAGCCAAAGACTTGGATACACTTCCTCTTGATGAGATAGTCGGCAACCTTTAGTCTATAAAATGATGGCGTAGTTTCCAATACCACTATAAAAGAAAAGGTCAAGTCCTTAGCTCTTAAAGCTAAAGTTACTAGGGAGCAAACTAGTGACGATAGCGATAGTCAAGAAGGAAGTGATGATGATGTAGATGAAGAAGAGGCCGAAGCATTCAACCTAATGGCTAGGAACTTTCGTAAGTTCTTCCGCAAGGGTAATCGATCTGGGCGCGGCAGTCGGTTTGGTAATGGTGCCAATAGGTTTGGAAGAGGCTGCGGAAATAGATTTGGGAACAAAGGCGGTGAAAGCTCAAGATAAAAGGGAGTTTGCTATAATTGCGGGATAGAGGGCCACTTTTCTAGTGAGTGTACAAAGCCCAAGGAAAATAAGGCTTTTGTCGGAAGAGCTTAGAGTGATAGTGAAGACGATGATGAACCTCAAAACGATGCAACATGTCTCATGGCAATCGACTCTCAAGAGGTGTGTCTTAAATGTAATCTAATACCAGACGATTAGATTGTGTATAGTGGTTGCACTATACATGACCGGGAATAGAAGATTTTTCACTTTGGTGTATGATGGTGGACATGTCGTATTTAAGAGCAACCTAAAGGGCAAGGTCATCGGTAGAGGTAATATTACTCATGAATCCATTATAATTACCAATGTTGAGCATGTTAATGGTCTAGCTTTTAACTTAATTAGCGTAGGTCAATTATATGATGATGATTGTGTAGTTAGCTTTACTAAAGTAGATTGTGCTATTAGTAAAAATGGTAAAACGCTAGCTAAAGGTCATGGGAGAAATGGATTATATACATGCAAATTGTCTTGCATCCATGGTGAATAACTCAACGCTTTTCCATAGGAGGTTAGGTCACGCCAATATGTGGTTAGTTCAAAACTTAGCTTCTAATGAGCTAGTAAGGAACCTACCAAAGTTGAGCTTTGAAAGACACTTTTGTGATACGTGTGGTCTAGGGAGTCAAGGTAATGCAAACAATAGGACTATGAATGAAGTGTCAACTACTAGGGTTTTAGAGTTATTACACTTAGATTTGTTTGGTCCATCTCTAATTCAAAGTTAGGAGGCAACTTCTTTACTTTAATGTTAGTGGGATGATCCAATCAAACTACACTTGGGCTTGTGTTCATCAGAGTCTAAGGATTGATGTCTTGGAAAAGTTTAAAATATTATGTAGAAGACTTGAAAACCTACATGATTGTTCTATTATTTCAATTGTAACAAATCAGAGTGAAGTGAATTTGATAAATTGCAATTTGGGAGCTTTTGTGAACAACATGGAATGTCTTATAACTTGTCGGGGCCGTTCACTTCTCAATCGAGTGAGATTTTTGAAATAACACATTGCAAGTTAAGAAAGATGAGTCGTGCTATGTTAGATGAACAATCCATTCCACAAAAGTTTTGGTGTCACGCATTAGATGCGGAAACATATTTTTTAGTAGGGCTTATATTAGAAAATTCATTAATAAAACACCCTACGAAATCCATAGAAATAGGATATCATCATTAGAGTACTTTAGGGTCTTTGGTTCTAAAGTATTTATACTTAACACTAAAGTACATCTCACCAAGTTCGACCTAAAGTCGTACGAAGGAGTGTTTTTAGGATACTCTCAAACTGGTAAGGCATATAGTGCTTAACAAGAAAACAATGAGAATTGAGGAATCTCTTAATGTGACCTTTGATGAGAGTTTGCCCGAGCCTAAGTTATTTCCTTAGGTAGAAGATGATAGGATCATTGAACCTGTAGTTCAAGGAACGGTTAGTCTTGTCTATAAGCTTATGCTGGAGCTAGATTATCCTAAAAAGCATAAAAGAAGCAGAGGTTGTCTTTAACCAAGTCAAAATTGCACGAGTCTAGTTAGGTTGTTTCTGTTGACATGCAAATATGATATTGATTTGAGTGAGGTGTTGGGAGAATATATAGAGGTCTAGAAATAGTTTGCACTATCTTTATATACTTGTGCTTTTAGACCTTATGTGCTATGTGCTAGGACTTATGTGAAAGACATGGAAGTTAAGCAACATTGTTGTTTTAACAAGATGAAGGATATATGCCAATGCATTATTCAAACTATGGTTGATATTATCTCGGATTCTACATGTCAAACCTATGGTGCTATGAACAAGAAGTTTGATCTACATCTTGTCAATATTGTGGTAATCATCGCCTCACATATTTAAATATGTGAAATCAACTTATTTGCAACATTGCATGCTCTATTCCCCATGATAGACAAGAAAGATTAAATAGAAAAATTCATTGACAAAATCACTTTGGATTGCAACTCACCCTTGTGATGAAAATGTTGTATTTGTGTCAACTTGTTTACTTTATGTGATTGCATGCTATGTGGATTAGGGTAGAAAAGAAAAAGAACTTTATGCAAACATACAATCTACTCACGTAGTTAAAGAGAATTCTTTTGAAATCAAATTCGGTATGGTATTCCATAACATACTAATTGATAAGTGTAAAATACACATATCCGTTTGTACCTAAAATAACCCAATTAAACCCAAAACAGACCAAAAAATGGCAAAAATATGCTTGTATTTGTGTTTTGTGTGTGCAGGTACGGATCAATTAAAAATCACAAGAAAACAGTCAAAAAACGGGCAAGCACGGACACAGGAATCAGAAGAGTTCAAAAAGAAGCCAAAGATTCAAAGCCGAAGCCAGAAAAGTCAAGCCTCAGTCAAACCCAGTCAAACATTGGTCAATAAAAGCCAAATCCTAGCCCATTTTCCTTTTTTTATAAACACAAGGGCCAGTTTTGCAATTGTTGAAAGTTATTTATAACCTAGAAAAGAAGAAAAGAAAGAGAGGGGCCAGTATTGCCAATTCCCCAAAGTCCAACCGATTTAACTGTCAAAAAATAGGCGCGAAACCTAGTTACTATTCACCCATCGTCCCACCTTTCACCCCCAGGGTAAATCAAAGGGGTTTTCCAAGTTAAAGGGTGCTTAGGTCCAATTCATGAGCTCACCAACACAAATGAAGGTACAAAATCAGTTCTTTATCAATGGGACTACATAGCCTCTCCCAATCAAGGCCACGTCATACCAATGGTGAAAAGGCACAATGGAATTTGGTTTTTGTGCTAAAACACTCACAAAAGAAGCACAATGCCATCCAAAAGAGAATGACATGCTGGCAATCTTCAGGTGTCCACAAATCAATCCAACGGCCACAATAGAAGCTCAAATGATTGAAGAAATGATTGGTTGAGATTGAAAGTTTGGAGAGCAAAGGAAAAGGGTCTGGAAGCTTCAGCTTGGCACTATAAATAGGCCTCACCTCTCACACACATAAAAAAAAGATCTAGTTTTTTTTTTTGTAATTTTTAGTCTAGCTTAATTTCGTAATTTTACTTAAAAGTTTTGTAATTTTTTTTAGCAATGTAATCAGTCTCTTCATTAATTGAAATTCAGTTTTAAATCTTTTTAAATCTCACGCTTAAAGCTTCTCAAATATTAAGCTATTTCTCATAAGCCTGTAATAAGCTCCTCTTAAGCTCTTTCAGTCTATAAGCTGAAATAGAGTTTATTGAATTCAGAATTATCTTTACTTAAAACCTTACATCAGTTAAAACGTAACATTTAATATGAACCTATTGGATAGGAGCTTTTGGAAGGGATCTTTAACTTATGAAGAGATCCCAATGAACCTTACCCTACTTATCTAATAAGCTAGGGAGCTTGTAGCTGCCTTTATTAGTCCTCTTGTTTAGCTAGAGGAGTTTGTAAGTGTCTCTTTCATTTTCCTTTAATTCTAGCTTAAAATAATGATATCATTGCTTTCTATATTTAGATCTGCTTATTTGCTTATTCTTTTGCTTATTAGTGCTTATTTGAGTGTTATCTAGCTTAAATAAACTTTTAGTTGTTTATCTGTTTTCAATTTTCTTAGTTTAAATCATAGATCTTCATATTATTGTCTTAAAAACCTCTAAAAAACCAAAAATATAGTAAAATAGCTTAAGTCTTAGATTATTGCTTATTTAGTTGTTAAATCATGCTTATTAAAGTAATTTTAATCTGTTAATTGTCTGGTATAACACTTGTTTTTTACTAATTTCAACTTAGTCAGCTTAATCGATAAATGTCATAGTCTAAAGTGGTGTTTGGTTTAGCGATTTTTGACCTCCCAAATCAAGTGCAGTTTTTGAATTGTTTAAGTCAGCTTAGATTTTGATTTAAAATCATTAGCAAAGAGTTTCAAAAGTTAATTTTCATTTTTCAAAAAGTTATGACTTATTATAATGGTTCCAGCACCAGGACATTCTGTCTTAAACTTTTGGCTGTGGGAATTATGATCTAATCCCTCCAAGGCTTAGATTTTGCTTGGACTTTGTTTAAACACTCTATTTGAGTGTGTTTTCCCGTGTAGTGTTTCCCTTAGAAACAGCATTTTTTCGTTTTGCACTTGTGCAAAAGTGCACCAGTACTAACAATAAGTTAGTACTGCTACCAGTACTAACAAAAGTTAGTACTGCTAGCTTAGATTTTAGCTAGGAACTCATAGTTTTTAGGTTCTTAAATTCAAGTAGGATTAAGTTTAGTAATAGCTTATTATAAATTTAGTTTCAGTTTACACTTTCTAGCTTATTTCATAGCTTAACTCTTGGTTTGCATTTGTCCAAAGTGCACCAGTACTAACTAAAAAGTTAGTACTGCTGTCACTAGTTTGTAGTACTGCCTAAACCTCTGGCTTAATTTTAGTTGAGTAAAAGTAGATTTTGTTTTATAATTCCAAGTTAGAGGTAAATCTAGATATAGCTTGATAGGTTTTAAGTGTTAGTTTTTCATTTTACTGCTATTTTTCTAGCCATTTACAGCTGTTTAAAAAAGAACTTTGCATCAGTCAGTAACTAAAGTTAGTTAGTTACTGCGATATTCCAATCTCAATTTAAGCCAGTAATTGTAGGATTTTAATAGCTAATCTTTAGCATTTTAAAGTCTAGTTTATAGCTTAATATAGAATAAAGTCTTAGATTACATTTTCTAGCTTATTCTCCTAGCTTATTTTGCTGTCAAAAGTAACTAAAAAACCAAAAACAGTACTTAGAAATTTTAGGATTTTAATTTGTTAATTTAGCTTATGGGTCTAGATTTTATCGCTTAATTAGATAGATTATAAGTATTTTAATAAGTCCTTAAAGTTTTAGAGTCTAGTTTAGTTTTTTAAGCTTTAAGCGCATTGGGTTTGTGTAAATGCCTTATTTTCTGAGTTTGCTTGTTTCTCCCTCATTTTCAGTAGTCTAAAAGTTCCTTAAGCTCTATTATCTTTTCATTTTTAGGTTAAGCACATCATAAGCTCATTAGAACTTCTTTCCTTTTACATTTTGAACTATTTGTGAGTCCTTTTAAGTTATTTCTAAAACCAAGGTTAACCCCCACTTTCTGAGTCAGTTCAAAAATAAAGCATTTTATTACTTATTTGTTATTTTCAGCTACTCCAAGTAGTTTTATTTAATTTTGCTTCCTACTAGCTCTTTAAGCAACTTTGCTCTTTTAAGTTTTTAGTGTTAAGCACTTTTAGAATTTGAGCTTATTAATTGGACTTATTATTTGTTGTCCGGGGTAAGTCCTCCATGGACCATATCACCTGTAATTTTTTTTTGTTTTAGTTGTTTTCCAGTTAATCCTTGCCCGTTTAAATGTTTAGCACCGTTAGTCCTTAAGTCTTTTTTCATAGTTAGTCCTAAGTTAGTATTTTATCAGCTTATCTTATAGTTTTAATTAATAATTAGGGTTAGGTTTTAATTAGTTCAATTAAACTTTTATAAAAAAAAATTAGGGCTTTTATTTTTAGAAAATTTCTGCACATTTTCTTTAACTAGAGTAATTTTTTATAAAATATTTAAGACTTTATTTTTAATAGTTTTATACGTTTTAATTCAAAATAATCAAAAGAAAAAAATGTTTTTCTCTTTGCTAAAATTTTCTTTGTCTTAACTTAGTTTAGAATTTCAGTTTACATTTTTAGATTTAAATTAGTTTACTGCTTATTTAACGCGTTTTATTTGATTTTTCGTATCATTTAATTGTTTAATTGTTTTTAATTGTCCATTTTAATTGTTGCTTTAGACTATCAAATCATCCATTTACTCATTCAAATCAGAATCCGGACTTAAACGAGGATTCAATTTCACTAGTCGTTGGGAAAACGACCCGGGTGATCATACTTACCCGTTTTTAATATTCGTATTATATATTATATTATATATATTTTTGAGAGTGAATTTTCCTTAGGGAATTTTCTTAATTGCTCTTTGAATTAATATATTATATATATATTTTACGTGTGTAAAACTTACCACACCAAGTTTTTGGCGCCGTTGCCGGGGATTAGTGTTAAGATTCCTTCGTTTTGTGTTTGTTGATTTGGTTTGAAGATCCTTTCGTCCTCGAAAGTTTTATTTTTGTTTTATAATTCAAAAAAATCCAAAAAATCATAAAATTAAAAAGTAAAAAATATTTCCATTTTCTTAGTTATAAGTAAAAGATAAAAAATAGAATAAAAAAAATCAAAAATATAAAAAAAAAATTGTCCTTTAAGAAAAGAGATATAAATAAACAAATGTTGATAATCGAACACCACATAATAATATCTTCTATGAGATATTTATCATTTCAATTTTCCGTGAACTTGCAAATTGTTCCCAAATCATAAATCAAGATTTAACACTTAAATGCGATTTTGTGTCACTGGACAACAATCCTACCAATACGCTCACCATGAAAAGCAATTTTCAAGAGCTACCGTGAAGTAGTTGATTATTTGGTTTAAGTCTCTTTCATATAACCGTTAAAATTTATTGAAAAAAAAAATTAGTGTAAAGTTTTGCTTTTTGATTTTTAGTCTTTCTTTTTATGCGCACTCGTTCGCAATCTCGAAGACGTCGACAACAACAAAATCTGATCGGTAAAACCAATTGTTGAACAAACATTTTCCAATGGCCGACAATTCGAACAATGGGCCCAGAATTTACAAAGAGCACCCACCGAGGGTATGGAAGATGCTATAGTTATTCACCGATCAAGTGCAACAATTTCGAGCTTAAACAACCGTTAATCAATCTTGTGCAAAGTAATAAGTAGGTTAGACAAACCCTCACAATCACCTTAGATTTTTTAACAAAAAGTCACTTCAAACTTTTAGACATCCAGAATTTTCCGAACACTTCGGTAAAGCATTGCTTTTCCCCTTTTCTCTAGACGGTGGAAGCCCAGATTGTTAACAAGGAACCTCCTAGATCAAGTCTCACAGGGACGACCTTTTTCAAAATTCATATAACCAATTCTCCCAAAATAACAAGAACAATCCGAAAACAACTTAACCTCCGATAACAAAATCACACATTTTTTCAAGAACCAAACAAAACCTTAACGAAGCATGGGAACGTTTTTAAGAAAGGAATCCTTGTCAATGTCCTACACCATGCTTTTTCGGAATCTACACCAACTCGGATACTTTTAACAACTCTTTGAATTCAAATGAACCAAGATGCCTTTAGATTCTGCAGCAGAGTGGCAATTTCTAGACAAATATGCCTCAAGAAGGTTTAGGATTAATTGAAGCAAGTCAAAAGTTCGTTACCAAGAAGTCCGGCTAGTGATTCAAGAGTGAATACGGATCTCCACTCTTTCTAATCTTTCATCTTCTAATAATATCTTTCGATATGCAACAAATAGCCGCTTCTCTCGAGATAAGATGACTATCAAGATGACAAGATTTGTGAATGAAATAAAGCTTTAGTTGTTACTACACTTCTGCCACTAGTCAAAGCAGTTGAGAAGTATGTGTACTTTGTGATCGAATCACAATTTTTACCCATTGTCCGTTAACTCGAAGTGGAAACGATTTTCCCGTTTTTCATGACAATATCCAACAATTTCAACAAACCGCAGCCGTTGGAAATTTTCTCCAAAGAAACCAACCTTCCATATTTTGGCAGAGTCCAAATGAGACCAACCCGGTTTCATCAACGGAAAAAAATCCGAATAGTCCAAAACAAACAAACCGTTATCAAGGAACAATTCTAATTCAACAACCAAAACCGTGGAGGAAACTTTAATCAAAACCGTCCAAACAACCAAAATCAAGTTTATCAAGCTCCACCATATCAACCACCAATCAATCAAGTTTTACCTTACCAACCTCCAACAAATAGTGTTTTGAAAACGGATTTTGAAAGCTACGTTAAAGCAAATGATGCGATATTAAAGAATGTGCAAAATCAAAATCAAGGATTGCAAAATCAAATGGCAAATGTTACAAGTTTGTTAACAAGCCTTTGCACCAAGTTTGATGATTTAGGCAATACCAACCAAACTGTCAGTTCAAAGGTCTTTACCACAATACCATCCAACCCAAGAAATAAGCCCAAGTCAATTATAACTCGTAGTGGTGCTTCATACGATGGACCTCCGATTCCACCGCCGGTGGTGGAAAAGGAAAGTGGGTTGACAAAGGATACGGAGCTACCAAGCACCGAAGACATCCAACCTCCATTGGTCCAAGAACAACCCAAAGACAAAGAACCGAATCTGACAGATCCTTCTATTTCGTTCAACATAGCCAAATCATCTAAATTTACCTTACCCCTCAAGACTTAACAAAGAAAATCGTCAATAAGGATGATATCCTAGCTTCAAAGTTTTATGAATCTTCCGTAATCTCACTTTTCGAGCTAAGTTTCGCGGATGCACTCATTCAATAGCAAAGTTGCTCCGAGGTTCAAAAAGATGTTAAATAACAAAACAAGTTGATTGAAGTTAACCAAAAAACCGGTTGAATGAATGTTTGTAGTGCGGTGTCCTTAAAAGCTTCCAGAAAAGCCAGTGACCCCTGGTCATTTCTCATTCCCATGTGATTTTTCCAGAGTTCGAATAGTTACTTAGCCCTGCCGATTTAGGGCTAAGTATCAATCTCAAGCCTTTATCCATCTGGAAAAAGCTTCAACGTCTCGGCCTAACCGAATCAAAAATGGTTTTAGAATTAGCCCCGACCGTGACAATTTCCAAACCACCGTGTAGCAAAAAATTGTTTTGATCAAGTAAGAAGTGTTTACTTTCGCCGCCGACTTATTGTTGTGCTTGATTTTATGAGCCGATCTCGAGTACCGTGGATACTTCGGTGACCTTTCTTGGACGGCTCAATCTTTAATCGGGTTTATGAAGGAGAGGATCACTCTTAGAATGATGAACAATCATTAACCCTTAAAATGTGGTGGATGCACCGTTTCCATTCATACAACAATCTCGAATCGTTGAAGAATTGATCTATCGATGCTACTTGTAAAGAGTAACTCACAAGAAAGTACTTGGATTTTTCCGATCCGTTGCCTTATAAACAATCCTTCTCCGTAACGTCGTTCCGAGTGTTTCCACTTCATTCTCCAATGCTTACTCCTTTCGAAAAGCATTTTCTTCTTTTTGAAGAAGCCGATGCTTTTCTTAGCTTTCGATGACGAGCAAGTTTCAACAGAAATTGATGAGCTACGGACTATGATCCCGAGGGTGACAATCGGTATTCTCGAAAACACTTCTCAACAATGACCATTTCCTTACCCAAACCAAGAAGATTACTCACCTGGAATTCAAAAAGATCTTAAAGTTGTTGAACCACAGAAGTCTTCAGTCGAATATGCTACTTCTTATGAACCAAAAGTTGAAATTCCAGAAGTCGAACTTAAAGAGTTACCTCCGCATCTCGAGTATGCGTTTTTAGAGGAAAATAACAAGCTCCATCAATAATTTCAAAGAGATTGAGCCAAGATTGAAAAGACCGTCACTCATTAACGTTTGAAAAACCGAAAACAAGCAATTGCTTGGAAACTTTCTGATATCCGAGCATAGATCCAGAGTTTTGCTCGACGTACAAAATCCTTTAAGAAGAAGATGATTACGAAGCCTTTAATTCCAACCATCAAAGAGGTTTAACCCTAAAACCCATGACGTCATACAAGAAAGGATAAAAAACTGTTTGAACACCGCGGATTGATCTTATCAAATTTCGGATACCCATGGGTTAGGTCCATCCATTGTGTTCCTAAAAAGGTGGTATGACCGTTGTCACAAACGATGAAAATGAATTGATTGCTACAAGATTAGTAACGGATGGAGAGTTTGCATGACTTTCGCAATTTGAACGAAGCACCTTGTAAAAGACCATTTTCCGTTACCAGCTCATAGACCTAATGTTAGAGCGGATTACCGGCAAACGAATTTAATTGTGTCTTAGATGGTTTTTCAGGGTATCTTTCCAAATTCCTAATTATCCTAAAGATCAAGAGAAATCGACACATTCAACGTGCCCTACAGAACTTTCCGCGTACCGTCAGTATGCCATATCGGTTTGTGTAATGCACCTGAACTTCCAACGTTGCATGCATGGCCATTTTTCACGACAATGATAAAAAAACGATGGAAGTTTTTAGGATGATTTTTTATTTTTGAGATTCTTTTTCCTCATGTCTTGCTAATTTAGATAAGATTGCTTAAAAGGTCGTGAAGACACAAATTAGGCACTAAATTGGAAAAGAGGCCATTTCCATAGTTAAAGAAGGGCATTGTTTAGGGACGATAAGAGCTCTCTAGAAAAGGAATTGAAGTCATAGAGGCCGAAAGTTATGTAATTTCTAGAGCGTCCTCACCCAATAACCGTCAAAGGAATTCGTAGAGTTTTCTCGGGCATGCTGATTTATCGAAGATTTTATCAAAGACTTTCCAAATCTCTCACTCCCTGACCCATCTCTTAGAGAAAAACACCGCCTTTCGATTTTTCAGAAGATTGCATTCTTGCCTTTCAAACATTGAAAAAGAAGTTGACCGAAGTTCCAATTCTTATTGCTCCAAATTGGGACCAACCTTTGGAAATCATGTGCGATGCAAGTGATTATGCGATAGGTGCGGTCAGAGGCAGAGAATGAGGAAGCATTTTATTTCGAACCAATTCATTACGCAAGTAAGACTATGACGGAAGCAGATACTAACTACACAACAACCGAAAAAGAAATGCTTGCAGTTGTTTACAGCGTTAGAGTTTCGATCAAATCTAGTCATGACAAGAGTGTTTTACACGGACATTATGGCAAATGAAATAACCGCTTCAAAAAAAGACGCCAAAGCACGATTGCTACGATGGGTCTTACTTCTTCAGGAATTTGATTTCAAAGTTATCGATACCAAGGGAGCTGAAAACTATGCAGCAGATCACCTCTCTCGTCTCGAAAACCCTTACGAGAATGTTGTTATCCAAAAGAGATTTTACCGAAACCTTTCCTTTAGAGACTTTAAGTGTGTTAACTTCTAAAGACCAAAGTACCCCGTGTTCTGCAGACTTTGCCTAACTAACCACTTGGAAATTTCATAAAAAAGAATGTCGACTCCAGAGAAAAAACAAATTCTTTAAAGATGTAAAACATTATTTCTGGGATGACCCTTTTCTTTTCAAGACTTGTGCGGATCAAATAATCCGAAGGTGTGTAGATGGAAAAGAAGCTTTCAAAATTCTCAAAGATTGCCACAGTGGACCCACCGGGGGACACTACGAGTGCCAACTTACCGACAATGAAGGTTTTGAGCCCGTTTTTATTGGCCTAACGATTTATAAGGAAGCCTACGAATTGATCAAATCTTTGATGCATGTCAAAGACAAGGTAAAATCTCTCAACGTGATGAGATGCCTCAAAATGCAATCCAAGTTTGTGAAATTTTCGATGTTTGGGGTATCGATTTTATGGGACCTTTTCCGTCGTCTAGAGGTAACAAATATATTCTAGTAGCCGTCGATTATCTTTCCAAATGGGTTGAAGCGAAAGCGCTCCCCACCAACGATGCTAGGTATTGTTTAAATTTATTAAAATCCCTATTCTCCCGATTCAGTGCTCCGAGAGCAATCATAAGCGATCGTGGGACCTATTTTTGTAACGACAAATTTGATAAAGTTATGTCTAAATATGGTGTCACCCATCGTCTTTCGACTCCTTACCACCCTCAAATGAGTGGTCAAGTTGAAGTCACGAATCGAGGTCTCAAAAGAATTTTGGAGAGGACGGTCAGAGAAAACCGTGCCTCATGGTCCGACAAACTAGATGATGCATTATGGGCTTTTAGAACCGCTTACAAGACTCCTATTGGATGCATCCGTTACAAGTTTAGTCTATGAAAAGCGTGTCACTTACCAGTTGAACTAGAACACAAGGCATATTGGGCTCTTAAGCATGCCAACTTCGATTTAAAGACCGCGGGGCGATCAACGAAAGCTTCAACTTAATGAACTTAGGGAAGCTTCGTGATCAAGCTTACGAGAATTCGCTAATCTAGCAAGAGAAACAAAGAAACACACGATTCCAAGATAAAGAACCGAATCTTCAATGGGTGAATCAAGTACTTCTTTTCAACTCCTGAATTAAAGAATTTTTCCTCCGAAAGCTCAAGTCCCGTTGGTTCGGAAACCTTTTCACAAACACCGAAATTTATTCCTTATGGGCACTGCCAAGGTCTGTCTCAATGCCGATGGTTCTAATTTCAAAGTTAATTGCCACCGTCTTAAGCACTACTATGGAGGGGATACACCACCATTGGTTATCCCGGACCTCCAGACTTTCCCTAAGGACAACTAAATTCAGGGATCGAGTCAAGCTTGCGACTCGGTGATCAAAAACAAGCCGCTTCGTGGGAGTTTCACCCATGCTTATTCCTTTCTATTTTATATTTATCAAATTGTTTTGTGTTGAGAGAGTCTTGTACTCTCCCGATCTCGAGTCTGGTTGTTTGTTTGTATGTGATTTTTTTGCAGATTCTCCCAACAAATTCAATGAAGCCTCTCGTGTCGGTGTGTTTCTCGTCTAGCTCGAGCTTTTCATCCTTTGGTGTGAAATTTAGTTTTGGGGAGAATCCGATAACCTTTTTCATCAAAATCGATTAAAGTCTATCTTTGCATACTTCATAAACGGGACTTAGATTTTTCGTAGAGACCACGACTTTAAACATTGAGGACAATTTCGTTTTAGTTTTGGGGAAGGAATACTATCGATTTGATGTTACTTGCTTATTGTATTTTGTTCATCACTTACCCTTTTTCCGCCACAAAAATAGCAAAAATTTTAATTTTATAAGTAGAAATATATATATACTATATGTATATAGTATATATATATATATATAATAATAATATATATATATAATATATATAAATATATATATATATAAAGTGATAAGACACGAATGTAAGGTTTCCGTTGTTAAGAATAAGAAGTAATTTTTTACCCACGAAACGTTGAAAGTTCTAGCTTTCTCCCTTAAACAATAATGAAGAAGTTTTGCTAGTCCATGGTAGACTTTAAAACATGCTAGACTTGAAATCGTTAGAAAAATGGAGACTGTTTTTGTGCTAATCCTCAAGTAAATTTTTAAATATGCTCCGGTTTGTATATTTTATATAGGCTAAGTTATTTGCAAAATTTTCCTTTTGTAAAGGATTTATAAAGGAGATGATATTTGTTGTTTACGAATTTAGATGCTAAACAAAGTTAATATTGGAAAACTTAAAGGCTTATAAAATAACTTGTGATCTTCTCCCAGGACTCTTAAAATGATTAATTATACGTGTTCTCTTTAATTTTTGCAAATTAGAGTTTTACTCTTAAAAGTCTAATCAACATATTCAGAGAAAAAGCTTTATCGATGATGAGTCAAACATCATTTGTAAATAAGAATTTTAGTTCGAGTTTATACTTTGGTTTTCTAAAAACAAAATTTTTACTATTTGCAAAAGTTTAAGTTAAAAAAAAATAATATATATATATATATTATATAGTTGGTAAATAAAAAGGATGCAAGGTTTTAATTCCTTAAGTGTATAATAATTAATATACAAACTCCATCGCAATAAAGTACATGGGCATTTGTCGGTTCGCTCCCGATGTGACATCGAAAGAAAGGATGGAGGATGTATATTTAGGGTTGATATCATAATAAGTACGCGAGCTCTTGTCGGAGGCGAGGCCGATGTGTCGTTGAAAGAAAAGTGATACCAATTCCTAGCCTAATAATGTAAATAGTTATAATAAAGTTGCAAAGTTAGAAAATAAATAGTAAAAGTTTCATTTTCTAAAACCAATGTATTCTTTTTGAGCTAAGGTTTGCAAAAGTCTACAAAGCTTTTTCATCAGAAGTTCATACGTTTCGGTTAGTATTCTCCGGATGGGGTGTCAAAAGCCTTAGCACTTACCCGAATGACCGCTGGGTATACGCTAGAGAAAGTGAAAGTCATTTATGGGACAAGTGAACCAACGATGTCTTAGCTAAGGAGGTTTTTGTTTGTTTTGAGATGTGATCTTGCTAAGTAATTAACATATTTGCCCAAAAGGCCCATGTGTAAAGCTTGGTAGGATTTCATTTATCTAAATATGTGGATTTAATAGTATTAAATTAATTTGAACACTACACAACCTAAATTTTATTATTTATGTCGGGAAGAGGAATCACAAGGTTGTAATTATAAGTAGTCTTAGCATCTTATTCTAATTAACGGTGATCTTATTTTAAGCTAGCATGGGAAGAAGTGAAAAATCGGGGATGAATAAAGTATCTTTTAGAATACTTAATTGTGCTTTTTGTTCTATGGATCCTAAAGTTACCAATAAGGTAATGAAACAGATACGATTATGTCATACAAGTTGTAGTCAGGTAATTAATTATCAAAAAAATCATAAAAAGGAGAAAAATTCTTAAAAAATAAGAAGTCGAGTGTTTTATATCTTTTGTGATTCTTAACTCTCTCAACAAAAATCTTTTGTAACTTTTCAAAGTTTAGTGGGGAAGTTTCTGAGAATAATTGTTATAAGGCATGTGATATTGCGTTGAGGACACACAATCGTTTAGTGTTGGGGAATTTTGATAAGAAGTAGGAATACACATATCCGTTGTACCTAAAATTACCCACTTTAAACCCAAAACAGACCCAAAAAGTGGCAAAAATATGCCTTGTATTTGTGTTTTGTGGTTCAGGTACGAATAAATCAAAAATCACAAAAAAAACAGTCAAAAACTGCTAAGCACGGACACGAGAAATCGAGAAGAGGTCAAAAGAAGCCAAAGATTCCAAAGCCGAAGCCAGAAAAGTCAAGCCTCACTCAAATGCCAGTCAAAGTGTCACTAAAAGTCAACAAAGCCCGAAATTATATAAAAAATCCCTAGCCTCATTTCCTTAATAACAACCACAAGGGCTAGATTTGTAACTTTTCCAAAGTGTTTATAAGAGAAAAGAGGAAGAGAGGGGCCATATTGCAAAATTCTCAAACTAATAACATTTTTAACTGTTATAAAAGGGCGCAAAAGGTCTTACATTCACCTTTCTTTCTTCCCCGTTTCAACACCAGGAGGTAAATCAAAGGGTTCCAAATTTTAAGGGTGCTTAGGTCTATTTCATGAGCTCACCAGCACAAATGAATAGGGACAGAATTACAGTCTTTATCAGGGACACTTAGCCTCTCCAATCAGGGCCACGTCAACAATGGTGAAAGCACAATGGAATGTGGGTTTTGTGCTAAAACACTCACAAAAGAAGCACAATGCCATCCAAAAGAGAATGACATGCCTGGCAATCCTCAGGTGTCCTCAAATCAATCCAACGGCCACATAGAAGCGTCAAATGATTGAAGAAATATGGTGAGATTTGAAAGATTGAGAGTCAAAAGGAAAAGGGTACTAGAAGCTTTAGCTTGGCACTATAAAATGGCCTCCACCTCTCACACACGAAGGGATCAAGTTTTTTTTTTGTAATTTTTAGTCCAGTAGCAGTAATTTTCGTAATTTTACTAAAAGTTTGTAAATTTTTTTTAGTCATGTAATCATCTCTTCTATTAATGAATCAGTTTTAAAGCTTTTTAATCTCACCTAAAGCTTCTCAAATATTAAGCTATTTCTCATAAGCCTGTAATAAGCTCCTCTTAAGCTCTTTCAGTCTATAAGCTGAAATAGAGTTTATTGAATTCAGAATTAATCTTACTTAAACCTTAAATCAGTTTAAACTTACATTTATTATGAACCTTATTGGATATGAGCTTTTTGGAAGGGGATCTTAACTTAGAAGAGATCGCCAAGGACGTTTACCCTAGCGTTATCTTTATAAGCTAGGGACTTGTAGCTGCCTTTATTGGTCCTCTTGTTTAGCTAGAGGAGTTTGTAAGTTTCTCTTTCATTTCCTTTAATTCTAGCTTTAAATAACGATATCATTGCTTTCTATATTTAGATCTGCTTAATTTCTTATTCTCTTTGCTTATTAGTGATTATCTTAGTATAATTTAGCTTAATAGTCATAGTTGTTTGTCTGTTTTTAACTTTCCTAGTTTAAATCATAGTTTTTCATATATTTGTCTTAAAAACCTCTAAAAACCAAAAATATAGTAAAATAGTATAGATCTTAGATTAATGCTTATTTAGTTGTTAATTCTTGTTAGTTAAGTTTGTTTTAAGCTAGTTTTTGTCTGGTATTAAGCACTTGTTTACTAGATTTCAAATTTAGTTGCCTAATCAAAATTGTCATAGTCTTAAAGGGGTGTTTGGCATAAGCTGGTTTGACTATCTAAAGTCAATAATTTTGTGCAAAACCTTTTTAGTCAGCTTTGAATTTAGTAATAAGCATTAGGTAATGAGTTTTTATAAATTAGGTTTGAAAATTTAGAAAGTTTGAGCTTATATCAAGTGTTCCAGCACCAGGGGAGTTTTTCTAAGAATTTCATTTGTGCAATCTTTGATCTAAGCCCTCATAGGCTTAGATCCTGTTTGCATTTCACTTGCACACTCTACTTGAGTGTACATAAGTGCAGGATTTCCCTTAGGAAACCTGCACTTGTTGGTTTGCACTTGTGCAAAAAGGCAACAGTACTAACTTTAAGTTAGTACTGCCTCCCTTAA
>BQNB010139328.1:0-17574 GCA_026074375.1 Tanacetum coccineum
CTACTCATAAATGCTAATTGTGAATGCATAGCTTCTTTCCGCTCCCTTATTCCTAAATCCTCTAAAGATTTTATTCTTATTTTGGTAACAAATAAATTAATGTCTTATTCATATAAAGTAAACCCAGTTTAGACCATAATTAGTTTAAAATCCTTTCCTAAAGAGACGATATGGTGAGAATAAGGTCCACATTAAGGTTCTAATTTCGCATGATTTAGGGGTTATCCTTTTTAGATAACCCCGGAGTCGAAATTTGGCTTTATTCTTATTATTATTGCAACATTATTAAACCTCGGTCCTTTAAACAACTGCCACATCGGTATGCGAGCCGACCATGGTCCAGGAGTCTTATTTCGACCTCGGTGATTTCCTCGACCTTTTAGAAGGCTGCAACATCGGTTGTGAGCCGGCAAGATGCAGCAAACTTTTATCAGTCTCGGATTATTACTATGTGCCTTATTTAGAAGACTGCAACATCGGTTGTGAGCCGGCAAGATGCAGTAAACTTTTATCAGCCCATAGTTTTTATTATCATTATTACCTCCACCCTTTAAACGACTACCACATCGGTTGTGAGCCGGCAAGAGGTAGTGGTCTTATTTCGGCTTTGGTTTATTACATAACTTATTATAGCCAAATTTCAAGTCCTGCGGTCTTTTAACAACTGCCATATCGGTTGTGAGCTGACAAGAGACAGTAGCCTATTTCCCAGCAACACTGACAAAACCTCGATGTGTACCTTACTTTCACCAGAAGGAATCTCTACGAAGTGATTTAAACTAAGAATCGCAAAAACCTAAAGTAACTTTATTTATTCATAATTATTTAACGTTTATTAAGCTAATGGGAGCAAAAAGTCACAATTAACCTCTATGAGCCTTAAAGAGATCCAACTACTCTATGTTTAGCATCTAACTTATATAAAACTCTATCATTTCTCGTTCTTTGCAAATTTAAAATCTTTACTAAAAAGATCCGCGAATGCTTAGTCTAATAAAACAAGCTTTGCATATTTAAAGTCTAACATGAAAACTTGCAAACTCTTGGCTTTTTCAAGCTAGAATTCGCATTTTAAAGCTTCTTGTATAAAAGACTAGCAAAAGCTTAAATTTATATAAGTTAAGGGGCAAGCTAGAGCGCAACATGCTCGATCAAGTCAAAATTTATTCTTAAAAAGACAAAACTATGTGTCAAAACACTTATTCTATTTTTGAAAAAAAATTAATTTTGGCATATTTTTGCTATTTTTGGTGGAAAAACGGGGTTACGTGAAGACAAGGCAAATGCAAGTAAGATCGAATCGAAAGATCCCCCCATACTAGAACTACACATTGTCCTCAATGTGAGATTGTCACCCCCATACTAATTTCAAGGCATAATCCAAATATTAAGGGGTCTCTACGCAAATCTAAAGCCGTTTATTAATTATGCTAATAGATAAACGTTAATCAATAAGATCTAGGATATCGGATTCCCATATATAAGCATGCTAAGGATTGAAGATCGAGTGAACGATGGACAAAACCACGAGCACGAGAGTCTTCAAAATCCGGGCAATCCTGGACATAAAACACAAAACACGAAACACGAGAAAGGAAGAGGCGAGCCTCCTCACATCACACTTATTAATAATTATTATACTAATATACTACTACTAAGGATAAGCATGGGTTGCCACCCACGAAGCGCTTGTTTTTGTTAACCGAGTCACGAGCCTGACTCGACCCCGAATTTAGTGGTCCATGGGGAAAGTTTGGAGATCCGGGACAACCATTAGTGGTATATCCCCTCCAAAATAGTGTTTAAGTCTATGACTGTTCACCTTGAAATTTGGTCCGTCAGTTTGAAATTATCCTCTATTAAGATCTTGTGAGTATAAAAACGAGGGTCTATGCCCTTAATGTCGGAGATTTTCCATGCGATGGCCCGTTTGTGTGATTTAAGAACCTTTAAAAGGGTGGCATTTTCTTCATCTTTTAAGTCTTTAGCAATAATGACGGGTAATTTATCGGTTCCTTCTAAAAACGCGTATTCAAGATGAGACGGTAAATCCTTGAGCTCAAGCTCTTGAGGATTATCGATAGAAGATTTAATCGTTTTAATTTCCTCAAAATGAAGTTCTTTCGGAGGGAGAGGAGATGATGGATCATTATTTAATAACTTCTCGAGTAGAAGAAGGTCTCCCTCCGGATTAAAGTTGGCATCATCAATTCCTGGTTGAATTGAATCATTTGTAAGACATGCTTCGATTTCTTCCAAAATGAAGTCACCTCCTTTAAAAGGAGCGAGAGAGGGGAAAGAAGTAGAAAGGACAAGATCTAAAGACGGAGTGGGATTGCCACTCGTAGAACTATCCGAAAATCCGAGCACTTCTTGAGCATACCCCTCACATGAAATGTCGATGACATCGATTCAATTAACCGATTCAGCGTCATTGTAGGAGTATCTCGAAGTTTGACCCACTTTAAAGGTTATGGCTTCATCATCAACTCGGATAGTTAATTCTTCACCGTAAACATCAATCAAAGCACGTGCCATCCTCAAAAAGGGTCTCCCGAGAATTAAGGGAACCCGAGGATCAACAACATAATCAACGACTACAAAGTCGGCCAGAAAATGAAACTTCCCTACTTTTACAAAGACATCTTCGGCAATACCAGATAGACTAGTAGTCGATCGGTCTGCAAGTTCAAGAATCATTCGAGTAGGAGTTTTATAACTTGGGCCAAATTGAGTTTTAGGCTTATGGGTTGGACTCATATATAAGTTTTAAGGGTTTTTGTATAGTCACAAAGTTAATGGGCTGACCCGGCCTAATAAAATGGGTACGGGTTGGCCCATTAAGGATGTACACGCCTTCGGCTTTGATTTCTCATACTCTTCCCATTCCCATGCTCGGTTTTGTCCGTTTTACCTTTGTTTTTGTCTTTTTATTTAATATCCGTACCTGCAAGACGCAAATCACAAAATACACATATACAATGCATTTTTTATCTGTTTTTGGTCATTATTGGTCTTTTTAGCTCGTTTTATTAGGTAAAAAGTATGTATATTTAAGTACATACCAGATAACAAATGATGTTTAGCAACATCTTAATAAAGGTTTAAATTAGATAACAAAACTAATCTCTATTGTTTGAACTTTTTGTATTTGGGGAAGCCTAATAATACTATTTGGAAAGTGAGGTAAATATACATTTTACAGGACTCATGTCGGTGTCTTACATTTGTATCATGTCTTAGCATCACATATGCTGATAAAGATAATTAGCACGTGTTGGAAAGTGATTACACGATTCTAAGTGATATTCGACTACTTTAATTATCTTAACCTTACTGGTGTGATAAACCCCAACAAGCTTGATGTCATTGGAGAGAAGATCTTTATTATGCTTTTAAGAATAAATGGTGAACTCGTTTCTATATCTCCAAAGAAGCCAAATAGTATCTTGGGCTATAACTTGAAGAATTTGACGTGAGAAGGCATAAGCATGACTTTATCTGATAGGTAAATTGCATCTTTCAGACTTAAAATAGTTAAGTTGGAGTATGAACATGTACATGTTTGATATTATGGTATACATGTTATATATTGAATATGTAAAATATCAAATCGATTAATCTATTTAATTGATAGTTCAACCAGTCCAATCGATTTGACTTGTCTAAAAAACCGTTGGGTTTTACACCACTTTTAATAGTTTCTTTTAGTATATAAAAGATACGTGATATACCAAATACTAAAACATGAAAACGTTTATACATAAAACGTGAAATTATCAATGAGATTTTTTTACGACAAACAGATGTAGTTGTGATATTGTGGTTAAGTGTTTCATGTAACATTTATACATAAACGTTAAAATATCAAAATGTAAATGCAATTTGTTTCAAAGAAAAAAAATCTTAAAATTTATCAAAGAACATATAATAACAATTAGTGAAACTGAAAATAAAACATTGCATCAATTATGAGATAACTAACAATGCACGTTATTCCTCTAGTAAAACTTCAGCCAGCACGCTGGAGTTAAAGTTTTCTTACCAAAAATTCCTCTAGCTCCATCTAAAGAAGAAATGTTCCATTTTAAACTAAAGAGAAAAAAATCCTTGTACACCTTAACTTTGCGATGACTATCAATAAAACTCAGTGCCAAACAATTCCAAATGTGAGTGTTTATTTGTCAGACATTGTTTTCTCGCATAGCTAACTTTATGTTGTGTTTTCTAAAGGGATTTCACGTAGAACTACAATAAAATTAGTGAAGTTGGTAAAAGAGTTCGGTTAAGAAGGAGTCTACATCTCAAATGTCGTGTAACAAGAAGTTTTATGTGATGGACACACGCATTGTTAAGTTTTCTCATATATAATTGATGTAAATGTATTATTTTTAGTTTTATTATATGTGTTTATATGTTCTTTGATACATTTTAAGAATTTTTCTTTGAGTTGAATTATCGTATTTTACAACATTTTGCAATTATACTCGATATTTTCAAGTTTCATGTATAAACGTTACACAAAACACTTAACCATAATATCACAACTATGTGTGTTTCTCGCTAGAAAAAACCGTTGTAAGCACAAGTACTCGCTTAGTTTTAATGATGCGCGAAACACAATTGTACCAACCGACTATTAATGTGTTGGAATATTAATATTGACGGGTTTTATATAGACTAATCGGCCATTTGGATCTCAAATAGGCCTTGGCCTATCAATTTGTGTCTGTTTTCAAACTACAAAAAATATATTTCTATCTCTACATATTGAAAAAGAAATTGATTAAATATTCAGCTCACATTATAAAAGTATATTATGAATCATTAGGATTTTTGAAATAACATGGTTGCGTAAATTTTAAGTATCTCGATAATAAAAGTTTCAATTTATAAATATTTATAGACCAAGCTTAGGGTGTAGTAAGGGGTATTGGGTATTTTAAGCAAAATACATTACTTAATTTTAAGGGGTTTTGAGTTTTAAAAATCTTCATATACTTTTTTTAAGTAGTAGAGATAAAAATATGATGATATTTTTATTTGCTAACTAAAAATACTTAGACAAAAAAAATAAGAAATAAAATCCGAAAATATCAAAAGAACAAGAGAAATTGAACTATAAGAGGGATATGGCTAGTAAACTTATCCCACATTGGTTGAAGAATAAAACTTTCAAGAAAAAAACACTATATAAGCGAATCCCCACCCTATTTTAAAACTTAGTTAAGATTTAGATGTAGTAAACATCTATTGTGTGTTTTACTAAACAAGCTTTGTTGAGCTTATAAGTTACATAAATTTAGTTTGAGCATTAATTTTTTTTATAATGTAAACGAGCTTTTGAGGTCGAGCTTGAGTTAATAAACGATCCTATCATGTTCGATCTTTTATACGAGCATCTCAAGCTTGAAAGTTAGTTTATTGCAAGAGTACATAAAAAAATATCAAAATGTAACGAGCTTCGAGCTCGAGCTCGAACAATAAAAACATATTCGAGCTCGAGTCAATTTTAAAAAGTTTATTCAAGCTCAAGCCGAGTAGTTAATAAACGAGCCAAGCTCGTTTAGGCCAAAACTCGACTCGGCTCGGATCGTTAACACCCCTACCATGTATTGCGATTCCAAGTCAACCATAGCAATCTCGTGCAACCCAGTACAACATTTTCGAACTACGTACATTGTCGTCCTATATTATTTCATTAAAGAACAGGTTAAAAGGGGTATTGTTGAATTATACTTTGTCGGAACAGATTACCAGTTAGTTGTAACACCTAAAAAATATGAGGCAGCGGAAAGGTAACCGAAGGCGTTACTTCATAATACATAAGCACAAAATATAAGAGAACGACCTCTATATGAGTTGTTAAAAATATATCCTCATTGATACGATTAAAAATGAAATAGTTTTTAACAAGTGGTCCCATGAGTTTACATCAAAAGAAAAACATTGTTTTAATACAATGAGAATAATTTTATCGCGAATGAAATCCATGAAAAATAGTCTTGATGAATGATGACTCCAATGCACTTCATTAACGTCACTACAAGCTAAGCACATGAGAAATATATGCTTAAAATGTCAACATAAAGTTGGTGAGTTCATAGCTTTAAGTAAACAGAAATTGTGGACCGCAATATTTACGTTGCATGACATGTAACACATATAATGCCCAATAAAAGGGTTATTATGATTGCACAAAGCTCATGACGCCGAAGAGAAGACGTTGTATATGAATAAAGATGCCCGTTCTAGGTGTCCAACCCGAGCGACCTATAATTCGACATGATATACGTCCGTTCGACATGGTAATGAGTTTTGTTTACCCGGTAATGCGTTTTGTTTACCCGGACGGGGATGTTAATCCCAATAGATCTATTTACAAGACTCGTGCTTACACAAAGTAATTAACGGTTCATAATGATGGGCATTGTGGGTTATCGACACTTAGGTGCATCAATAATCATGTAAAAGAAAAGTAAAGTACATGCGTCCAATTGTAAAACAAGCAATGTATCTCACCTCGAGATTTGTAAAGTAGTTGTAAAACAAGTTAAAGCGGGGTAATAAACTCACCTCAAGCAAATAGTAATATCGGTAGTGAAAAGGTAAGCACGGAAAACGATGCACAAAACCCTAACCGTAACCTAATATAATAAGTCGCTTTAGGAAAAATGCAATGCGTACATATGTATTTTAGTTAAACAATGTGATGGCACTCATATATACTCGTAGTGATGTGTTTATAAAATTATATTCGTTAAAAGTTAAGAAAACAATTTTTAACACTTTAACTAAAGATAAACTAAAAAACTAGTTTTATTAAGTTTTAAGTCTAACTTAAATTGAGCATATATAATTCATTTTAAATCCGTTTCTATCCGTTAGACACTCTAAACGTAGGTAAATATATCTATTTTCAATATTTTAAGACCTCGATTAGCATAAACACGCTTAAGGTATTGGTTTACTTTCAATAAAATTCAGACAGCCTGGTAGTTTACACAGAATGTGTTCAAACTTCAATGGGGCATAAGTCACTCATTTTCTAACGAAATCGTGTGTTTCAAAAGTTTAGATTGATCGTTTTTCAGTATACTTTGAAAATATGTGGGCCCCAAACTTCAGATATTTACCCATTTGTACAGTTAAATCTATTTATACACGAGACACAAATCTATGAATTTCCAAAAATATTACCCGACTTAATTTAAGCATGTATAACCCATTTTAAGTCTGATTTTCTTGGGTAAGCCCTCTAAAGGAAGCTAAACATGTCTACTTTCATTATTACAAAGTCCCGATTCAATTATATAAGCTTTAGGTGTCGTTTTATGCAAAAACATTTTAGGACCTTATCGTGACATTTTCAGAAAACCTTGGTCGTAAATCGGCTATATCTCTCTCGTGTTTCCATAAAATCACGCATTTCTAGACTCTAAAACTATATACCCTGAATCTAGTTTTCAAATATGTAAGCCAAACGAATTAGTTCATTACAACTTAAATGCTATAACCAAAAAGGTACACTTGTGTCAAAGCTGTCAAAAAGACAGAAACTTTGCCCTTCGGTAATCGGGTCGTACCTCCTTTGTTACTTATCGTCACTTGTTCATTCAACTCTCAGATTTTAAGTAAAAGAGTCCTATACAATTATTTCAACTAGCTCAAATAGCCAAAATGATCTTAACACATTGATTTTTACAATTGAAATATGATACTCAGAATCTTGTCGGTATTACTAACTCCTCCTGTATGCTTTATTAACTATAGTAAACGAGCTTTAAAAATTCTAGAAAAAATAGAGAACATACCAAGACATATATGTAAGTTTACAAGGATTGGCTAAACCCATAAACATGTTTATGTTAGTTTTAAAAATACGAATTCAGGACTGAAAATAATGGCAGAAACTGAGTTTGCATAATAAGCTTTTTATCAACTTTTTCAACACCACAAGTATATATAAGTGCTAATATGAACATGGAATTCATTATATATGTAAAATTAAGTATGGATAAGTTTTATGAATGCTTACTTGATGATGAGAGTGTTTAGTGCAAAAGAATACAAGAAGAACTCTAAGCAACCCAAAATTTATCAACTAAACCCTTGCTAAATTTTAACCCAAGATGAATCCTTCTTATGGACACTAATTATAATATGTGAAACCTTTGTGATATGCTTGAACCTGCCATAAGAATGTATGGAGAGTAAAGATGAAAATGTAGCTTTGTTGTGTATGAAAAAAAGTTACTGACATACTCCCTTTAGAGCTACTTATGGTAAACTCTTTTAGTGTTTTATGTATCATAAGAGGATGTGTGATCAAGTATGGAAAATGGTTCCCATGTGACCTATAAGGCTGGTCAAACCAAGCATAGAGAAAGGTTTACATGTGATTTTTATTTGACTTGTTAAACTTATCAAAAAAGAAGGTCATGGAGCATTTTCAAGGATGGAAAGTATAATTTTGATTCATTACACTTTGGGGGCTGGTTAGAAATGTCAAGGGGAAGGGATTTTTTTAAATTTTGGAGTGTTAGGAAGGTTTATGTATGTATTGGTAAGGATAGTGGGGGTATTGGGTATGTTGTGCATGCATGCAAATGCAAAAATGCAAGTTTACGTAAATTGCAAAATAAAATGTATAGACTTATAATTTATATTCGTAAAAGGTATATAACACATATTTGACGTAAACATATATTTGTTTAATGTTGGTTTACGTTTAAAGTTGTTTTTCAGTTTGCACGATTTAAGTTAACAGTTACACGTAAAAGTACACATGTCAAGGTTCAAAGTAAATAGTTTTGAGTTTATTGGCGTGTTATGACCTGAAAAATACGGATTGTCATAGTCTCCCCGTGTTAAAAGAATTTTGTCTTGAAATTCAGTTTGAGTTGCCTTCCGGAGTAGTATTGACGAAGAGGTGCATATACTTGTTGTGTAACTGGTCCAACGGAATGAAGCCTGTCATCAGCTTGAATTTCTTCCAACGGAATGAAGAGTGACTCATTAGACAGACATAAAGTCCATAAGCAAGGGGTCCGACTTTGGCCAGAACCTTGATTTATTAATATTTCATCACCATAGGGAATACAAACAATCTCTTTTCCACGTACGATTACAGCATGGTATTTTGACAACTGATCTCTACTGATGATAACGTCAAAACTATTAGGTCCCACAGGAATTAGATCGATGTTGACATGTTGTTTTGCAAATTCCTTAATTGTGACCATACTCGTTGGTGGATTGTCCTAGGATGACTAGTAGTGTAACTCGACTTTTCGGCTTAGGATTTGGCATAAGATGAGGTTGACTCTATATGGTAAAGTGGTGTAAATGTCTACTTAGTTACTATGCTTACTAATACAAATGTCCATAACATGCACATATTATGTATACGCACTCAAAATTTTTCTTTTTAAGAATATAAGTAGAAAATTGATTTTGACAAAAGTTTAAGGTGACTACTCCCAATATAGCATGGTCCTTCCTGAATTAGACATAGGTGATCAGGCTATGTATAGTTAAGGACTAACGATGCAATGCTCATTTTCATCAAACTTGTGTTATGTATAAGGTAGTATCAAAATAGTTTTACAATCTAACAAAATAGTTCATAAGATCAAGGCAAAGTAGCTTATAGGATGAAAACAAAATAGTTTGTGAAATGATAGTAAAATAGTTTATAAGATGATAGCAAAATTGTTAGGATTAGAAAACACCTTTTCGAAGGGACGAGATTGATCAAAATAAACAAGATGAACCATTGTTGTTCCTAGAGAGAGAAAAGATTATGAAAAGAAAAACAATTATGAACATCCACATCCCTCATGGAGAGTCATGAGGGGTTTATATAGGCCTATCTTAAGCTATCTATGCCACTTATACAATATTAGTCCTTGCGTATAGCATTTGGTCTATAGCTAGTCTAATTTACGTGTAAGATGCCAGCTTTACAAAATAGTAAGGCTAACAATCTCCCTCCAAAATGGTGTCACACGTGAATTAGTTATAATGTTTCCTATAAGCAAGAATAAAGCAAAATAATAAGAGTGAAGTCCAGTATTTCTTAAGATTATCTTCAGTGACCTTGATCTTCTTGAATAGACCATCTTTATTTCTTCAGCTTGCAGACGAACACATTGTACTCTACTGCTGAGGATGACTTAGAAGTTTTCTCTATCGATGATATTCGTATTGATTGGATTTATGCTCATAACTTCCTAACATGTCTTTAAAAAATTTCTTCATACACTTCTAGTCATCTTGAAGTTTTTGAATAAGCTGCATGCCTTAAAAAAGCTTTATTTTCTTGCACTTCTGGCCATGTAAAAGTTTTCTAGAATCTACTTCTCATTTTGTCATCCTTGAAATTCTCTCATCCAAATACTTCGGCTTTGATATGAATTCTGTTATGAACTTCTTGTGCAGTGTCTAGTTGAGTTTTTACCAAGGTTATAAATAGCGAGTCATGGCGTTTTTAAGACGTAATTTAAGGCGGCACAAAATATGAAAATATTTATAAATTTATATATTTATATCATATTACAAGTATATTGAGTTTACAAAAAGTGTCATACATAAGGAATAAAGGCAAGAAACTATCTTTGCATAATAAAAATACGATTTTTCTCGAAAGTAAATTCAAAAAAGCCTCTACGCATCACGTTTTATCGCGTCTTATCACGCTTTTTCACTCCTCACCTCAAGTCAAGCCTTAAGCTTAAGCCTTGGTCTATTGCGTGGCTTGGAGGTCACGCCTCGCGCCTTTGTGTGGCCTTTGCAAGGCCTTTGCGCGCCTTTTAGAACCATGGTTTTTACTCCCTCCTAATAGTAGGCTCTTTTTTCTTCAGCTCCCTCCCAAACAGACACCCCTAAGACTGATAAGAATGAATGCACTAGTCTTGAGTCATACAACCTACCTCCAGCTTGGCTCAAAGACCTTCTTTCTCATTTAGGATAATCTATGGGAAAGGATGATATCATCAACATCGTCTCACTTAGGAAGCATCCCAGTCTTGTTAAATTCAACCTAAAGTACAACTGAAGTCGAAACGGTAACACCAAAGTAACAAGTTAAAGCACTAATCATCTCTGCGAACTAACCTCCGACATATTTTATAAAGCCTGATCAAGTGAACTTGTTGTGTATCCTTGATGTACACATTTCTCTCTCCATGATGATGACGATCTAAAGGAATCATCATACACATGTGTACATCTTATGCCAACTAGAGCTGCTTACTTAGCATTATAAACCTGTGACTGCATAAGTAATACTCTATGAGAAGATGTTCGAAAGTACTCTCTTTACAAATCTCTCTTGATTAATCCAATCCAAATCCCCTTATCTATTTTGTCGGCTAATACTGATGACCACTGATGGAGACAACCCGATGAAACGAACCCGAGAATGAAGCAAAATCCCAGACTTGTGACTTAATCTTGTACTATCCGTGTGATGAAGAACGGTGTACCCTATACTCTAAACCCAAAGCATAATAAGTACTAGAACCTCTTGAAATATCCTTAACTACGTGAGACATTGAGTACTACAATGTAACTCCTTAAAGTGATAGCTACTTTACGGGTATAGAGAGAAAGAATCACAAAAGCAACTAGATATCCAAGTCTTCATCACAAACTGCATATGCCCGAACAAGTCATCTTCGTTGTGGAGGTAGAAAGAATCAAAGATGATATAAGTACACTTCCCCGTGAAATCCTACTTCAGTCTCAAATAAGTAACATCGTACAAAAACCCCGTAGTCATTTAAATCCAATACTAGCCTTTAAACGTGAAGGTAAATTTTGATAAGGATTATTTTAGTGTAACGTATTGTATTTGTTGTGTTGTTGTTCGTGTTTGATGTGTTATGATTTGTTAACGGATACTCGGCTTAATAAAATTAACATGATAACGGCCCGTCTAATTAATAAAACCCGGTCTCTTACACATTACCCAACATGAGATTGTTTTACTACCCGGCTCAATCCAATAACACTCGCAATACTAACAACCCAATTAAAAAAGCCCGTTCTAAAATATAATCCTTAGACTCGGTCCAACCTTTATGTCCACACGCAGCCCATAAACATATCCATTAAAACATTCGGCCCAGCTTATCTTTAACCTAGATATCCAGCGCAATTCCATATTAACCTAAAAATCAGGGTATAAATAATTACTACCCCTTATTGTGTGGCATATCAACCCTAAACCACTTCTTGATAAGAAACGCAATCATCTCCCATCTTTATCACTCCAGCAACAAATGTCAGCAACTATCAAATCTCCCCTATGAAACATGGCTTATATAGTCATCTCTCTGTAAAGACCCATGAATCATAGTCCGAATCACCCTTAACCTTGTATCTTTATTTCCTTTTTGCTCAGAATCTTTCGAATCGTAACAGAAGTAAAAGAACCAAGAAGTATTAGTGTTCAAGATCTTTATGAAGGTCTCGGGTAGATATTTGATTGTTCTTGTGATGTCCAATAAAACAAAGATTGAATATAACATAGTTGTTATAAATCTTTCTCTAATTTCAAAAATTTAAGAGGGTTTTATGCCTTCACAGATCAATGATGAGGTGTGTATCTCGTGTGTGTAATCGTTATAAGGTCTAAACATCTATTTGTACCATACGAAACACAATTTGGGATCTTGATTTATTTTTGTTCGAGTCTTGTTGTGGATTGGAGGAGATAGAGTTGGTGATGATATGAGACAAAGGGATTTAGGATAGACTTGGTTTGATTTGTGATGTTGTAATTGTATATGAAGGCTATGTTGGTTGTTGTTGATGTTGTGTTAGTAGTCTGTCTATTCTTCTTCCTCTTCTTTTCTTTTGACTTAGATTGACTCCTTTGAGTTGACTCGGTCAACTCGGTAAATACCGAGTTGACGGGGTCTGGTTATGGTCTGGATATTCTGCGGGCCTAATTTGTATTTCGCGGATTCTAACAAATATTTATTTCGCTGGAACTTATTTCGCTGAAATTCATTTCACCGAAACCTGTATTTCGCTACCACTTTATTGTATTCTGTTGGATTCGAACGAAATAACATGTTGCTTATTTTTTTCAAAAAAACCCTCGAAAATAAGTGCAAAATAAGCCTAGATTTGTTGAGAAAAGCTATGCTAATAAGCTTTTACAAACATGTTACCCATGAAATAAGCCAAAAAACAGTAAGCTTTAAATAAGCTTAAAACAGACGAAATAAGCCATTTACCCACAGAATAAGCCACAAAAAATATCCTACCAAAAAGCTACAAAAGATGATAGACAAGAAAGCTTTAAGATTTAGGTACGAAATAAGCTAATTTTTTTATAGCCGTGGCTTTTCCCAAAAATAAGCCATGAAAATAAGCTGTGAACATGAGACAACAAACACACAATACAAAACACTTCCGGTTAGCTCTTGATACCACTTGTTAGGATTAGAAAACATCTTTTCGAGGGGACGAGATTGATCAAAATAAACAAGATGAATCATTGTTGTTTCTAGAGAGAGAAAGTAGAGAGAGGGTGGAAAATACTATGTGTTTATTATATTAGGAAAAGAAAAACAATATTGAAAATCTACACCTCTCATGGAGAGTCATGAGGGGTTTATATAGACCTGTCTTAAGCTATATAGGCCACTTATACAATATATAGGCCTGAAAATCTACACCTCTCATGGAGAGTCATGAGGTAAAGTTCTAGCATACTCTTTCTTCTTACCAGGCCCAGTAGTGTAGGCCCTTGCTACGTTCTGCCTCTTGTAAGGTGGTTGCTGAACATGGTCGTCTCTTGGATTGTTCTCCATCCTTCTTTTGTCATCAGCTTATCTAGCAGTAAAAACACAAATTTTCTGATCCATGAAACTGTTTGCTAACTTAACAGTATCTTGAAGCCTTGTAGTTCTAGCCGAAGTCACATTTCCCTTAATGCTATCGGGAAGACCCAAATGTACCTTTCCACCTTATCCTCTTCCTCATGAACCATTCTTGGGCACAACAAAGCTAACTCCTGAAAACGTTATGTATAACCCACAACATCGGTACCTTTCATAGTCAGATTCCACAATTCGCTTTCCAGCTTCTGAATCTTATTTTTGGGACAGTAAGCTTTAGTCATCATCTTCATCAAGTCTTTCCATGACATGTCATAGGCTGCATCATGTCCAACAGTCCTAACATAGAAGTTTCACCATGTCAGAGCACCATTCAACAAAGTATAAGTGGCATACTTCACTTGACACTCCACAACACAGTTACTGATATGGAACATAGATTCCATCTTCTAAAACCATCGGGCTAATCCTACAGCCCCATCAAAACCAGTAAAGTTAAGTGGTTGATAGTTGAGGAATTCCTTGTACGTGCACCCTCGATCCGTGTGCACGGTCTTTCTGCTACCATTTCCGCCATCAGATTGGCTTCCACTCCCATTTCCATTACCATTTCCATTACCATTTTTGGTGTTCCGATTAGTCTCGTAAGTTGCCAACGCATCAGCTACGCATTGGGCTATCAATTCTTCGATGGCTTCTGAACTCATTAATTGTCTTGTAGTAGGCATCTTTTTTCAAAATAAAAGGAGTAAAAGAATAAAATAAAATCAGCTGAGTTTTAAAAGTCGTGTTTCAAAGTTGAAATGTGTGAGGTGACGGGTTAAAGTCGTGTTTGAATTAATTGGCATGTTTCCAAGCGATGGGTCACAAGATGACGTAGGTGTTTTAGTAGTATGAGGCGGGTGTTTAAACTCGGAGTTGAATGGTAAGATAACTAGTGGGATCAGCGGACTGTGACAAGTTTCAATGTTATGTAAAACGGTATTATGTAAGAGACATGAAAAAGTTTTAATGACCATTGTACCACTTACAATGTCATAGAAAAGTTTTAGTATTTATATAAATAACCTTTATATAAATCAAGTGTAAAAAAAAAAAAAAAAAAATTATTGCATAACGTAAGGAAAAGTAAATGTAAGCATAAGTCATGTAAGCAAGTATATGCACATGAAAAAGTTTTATGTGATGCAGTGTTTATGAGATAGTTATAGTCTAGGTAAAATATGCAACCTAGTTCTCTTATAACCTGGTCTTAGATTACCAATTTGTAACACCCCAAAATTGAGGCGAGCAGAAAAGTAAAACGAATAATGCGGGGGCGTTACTTCATAATACATAAGCACAAGATATAAAAGATCAACCTCTATATGAGTCGTTAAAAAAATATCCTCATTGTATCGATTAAAAATGAAATAGTTTTTAACATGTGGTCCCATGAGTTTGCATCAAAAGAAAAACATTGTTTTCATACAATGAGAATAATTTTAGTACGAATGAAATCCATGAAAAATAGTCTTGATAAATGATGACTCCAATGAGAAATACATGCTTAAAATATTAACATAAGTTGGCGAGTTCATAGATTTAAGTAAACAGAAATAGCGGACCGCTAGATTTAAGTTGCATGACATGTAACACATATAATGCCAAATAAAAGGGTAATTATGATTGCACAAAGCTCATGACAACGATAGGAAGTGCGAATGACATTGTCATATGATAAAAGTGCCCGTTGTAGGTTTCCAACCCGGGACACCTATAATTTGACATGGTATACGTTCGTTCGACATGGTAATGCGTTTTGTTTACCCGGTAATGCGTTTTGTTTACAAGGACGGGGATGTCAATCCTAGTAGATCTATTTATAACACTCGCACTTACACAAAGTAATTAACGGTTCATGATGATGGGCATTGTGGGTTATCGGCACTTAGGCGCATCAATAATCATGTAAAAGAAAAGTAAAGTACATGTGTCGAATTGTAAAATAAGCAATGTATCTCACCCTGAGATTTGTAAAGTAGTTGCAAAACAAGTTAAAGCGGGGCTATAAACTCACCTCAAGCAAATAGTAATATCGGTAGTGAAAGGTAAGCACGGAAAACGATGCACGAAACCCTAACCGTAACCTAATAAAATAAGTCGCTTTAGGAAAAATGCAATGCGTACATATGTATATGAGTTAAAAAAATGTTATGCCATTCATATATACTCGTAGTGAGGTATTTATAAAATTATATTTGTTAAAAGTTAAGAAAACAATTTTTAACACTTTAATAAAGATAAAAACTAAAAGCTTGTTTTATTGGTTTTAAGTTCTACTTAAATGGAGCATATCTAATTTCATTTTTAATTCGTTTACTATCCTATATATATATATATATTATATAGTATATTATATATCTATATTATTATATATATATATAAATATACACATATAAAAATAATAATTTTAAATACTACTCAATTGCATAAAACACGCTTAAGGTGTTGGTTTACTCACAATAAAATTCGGACAGCCTGGTAGTTTTCAAAAAAAGTGTTCTAACTTCAACGGGGCATAAGTCACTCATTTTTTTAATGAAATTGCATGTTTCAAAAGTTTAGATTGATCTTTTTTGAGTCTGCTTTCCAAATATGTGAGCCCTAAAATTACAATTTTTACATTTACTACAGTTAAATTCATTTATACACGGGACTCGAAATCTGTGACTTTTCTAGAATATTACACGACTTAATTTACGTTGTTTAACCTGTTTTAGGTCTGATTTTCTGGGATTAACCCTTAAACGAGTGAATGATTTCTACTTTTTCATTATTTAAAATTCCCGATTCAATTAAATAAGCTTTCAGTTGTGTTTTATGACACTTAACATATTTTAGGACCTGATCGTGACATTTTTATAAAACCTTGGTCGTAAATCGGCTATATCTCTCTCGTGTTTCCATAAAATCACGCATTTCCGGACTCTAAAACTATCTAATCTGAATATAGTTTTTAAATATGTAAGCCATACAACTCATTTCATTACCACTTAAACGCTATAACAAAAAAGGTACACCTGTGTTAAAGCTGTCAAAAAGACAGAAACTTTACCCTTCGGTAATCGAGTCGTATCTCTTTCGTTACTTATCGTTACTTATTCAATAAACTCTCATATTTTAAGTAAAAGAGTCCTCTGCAATTGTTTCAACTGGCTCAAATAACCAAAATGCTCCTAACATAATGATTTTTACAATTGAAATCGGTACTCAGAATCTTGTCGGTATTTACTAACTCCTCTTGTATGATTTATTAACTATAGTTAACGAGCTCTAAAAATTTCAAAAAAATAAGGAACATCCCAAGACATATATGTAAGTTTACAATGATTGGCTAAACCCATAAACACGTTTAAGTTGGTTTTAAAAAATACGAATTCAGGACTGAAAATAACGGCAGAAACTAAGGTTGCATAATATGCTTTTTATTAACTTTTTCAACACCACAAGTATATATAAGTGCTAATATGAACATGGCATGCCTTATATATGTAAAATTAAGTATGGAGAAGCTCTATGAATGCTTACTTGATGATTAGAGTGTTTAGTGCAAAAGAATACAAGAAGAACTCTAAGCAACCCAAAATTTATCATCTAAACCCTTGCTAAATTTTAATCCAAGATGAGTCCTTCTTATGGACACTAAATATAATATGTGAAACCCTCGTGATATGCT
>BQNB010139329.1:0-17574 GCA_026074375.1 Tanacetum coccineum
TCAATTTTTAATCATTCAAATATATCTATGTATTGTTTGATTATTTGTTTTTATTTTCTTCTTGTTAAAATGTTAGGCTAAATCTTATTGTGTTTGCTTATGGTTGTATGAAAGTTAGTTGTAATATCTAAACCTGTTGTTTCTTGCTAGTGGTGTGCGCGTTAGGCAGTAGAAAACTAGTTATAAATTGCTTAGCTAGACGTCTATTGAAACGTGACTAATTAAATGAAGCCTCACATTTGGTAGATGATTAGATAAGTATTTAATGCACGTGATTTAACTATTGGGTAGGAGATGCATTTTCAGGAGCCCTTACTTAGGTGATCACGTAGGTGCGTTTTTGACCAACTCGTAACTGAATTAAATGAATACTATACATTGCACTAGCAAGGGTGTGATGACGCAATAGGTTAGATAGAGCAACTAGGGAGTAGTACATGATTAAGTGAGCACGTTTGTTTACCTGTACGAGTGCACCAATTTTATATTTTTGCATAATTAGGAGTAGTTTAGTTTAGTTAAACCCCCCTTCTCAAAATATTGGTTTTACTTGCTTTCATAAAACAAAAAAACACAAAAATAATCTTCTCTCAACTCTTAGACCGTAGTGACATACTTTTTGAGCCTACCTCACTATTCTACTAGAGAACGATCAACCCCTCGAGTCTTGCCTATACTACACTACAACGGTTAGGTTATAACACCCCCATTTTGACAAATATAGCAGCGAAAGCTAATATGGGGTATTACTTCATAGTACAACAGTCATAATCATAGAAAACGACTCATAAAGAGACGTTTTTGGAAAATTTAGTTATCATTCATTTATTTATTATAGTTTTACAAGAAGAGAGATCCCAAAATCTAGAAACATAAAGTTTGAATAACAACAGTTTAGCCATCTTCAAGTCCGTGCCACTCCGTGCTATAAGATGCTCAGTTACCTGAGATAAACATGCTAAAAAGATCAACACAATGGTTGAGTGAAATTCATAAGTTTATGTTAAATAGTTTGAATACAAGTTCAATAGTGGGTTACGTTATTATAAACCCATAAGTGTAATAATTGCAATGTGTACACTTATAATAGAAAATAGTATTATTGCCCTAAGCTCATGACACCGAGACATTGAGATAATCAATAATCACAAGAAGTTGCCCTAATGGGTGCCTTTGCCAAAAACCTGCATAGTGATTCAAATGAAGTGCGTTTGGTTACCAGAAAGTATAGGTACACCAACGGGGGAGTTCAGTCCCAAATAGATCTATTCACAGCATTCGCGCTTACTCCGAAAAGTAATTATCAGTTCATGATAGTAGGGTCTTAATGGCAAAAGTAAGGACTTAGGCAATAATATATCAGGATAGCATACAGTTGGAAAAACACTTGCATTCATGGTTTATAGCATGTATCCCTCTCGCGGGTTTATGAAACATTTCAAAGATTTAAAATGCGAGGCTATGAACTCACCTTAACAGGGAAAATCTGATTGATGGCAAAAGTATATCAAGTGAAAGTAACGGCCTCGTCACGCAACCTGGGGTAATATGTCAAGTCTTAGTGTGATTGTTTAGGTTTCAAAACTTTACAGAGTTTAACATACATATTTGATTTATTAATTTATGGAATTATTATATCACTGTTCGGGCTATCATAATCCAGAGGCCATGTAGTATCGTTTGAGGAGTCAGGGCACTTTAAATCGTAAACCCAGCAAACTCGTCAAAACAAATACCCAAATGGAACCCCTCACATGAAATTCCCTAGTAACGTGATACGATAAGATTTTTAAGTTTCTTCAAAAGCTAGTCGATGATAAATTACGTTAGATATATAACGTAATTGATTTATAATGCGTCGATCGATGATTAATAACGATTGATGTGTCGGGTTTTAATGAAATCGAGTTTTATAATATTAATATATATTTTTATAATTTATATAAAAATATTATATTTTATATTTTTAAGTTTGCAAAAATGGCAATAAATACCCTTGATTTATAAACTTTTACAAATTTAGTCCTTTATATATAAAGTATATGTAATTTAAACCTTTAACTTTAGAACTTGGCAAAACAGGTCCTTATAGTTATAACTTTAGGAAAATGACATTTTCAGCCCTTCTAGTTATAAATTTTAGAAAGTTACGATATATACCCCTATGTATGAAAACATTTGCAAATCAAGTCCAAAATCCATAATATTGATATTTTTGAAATCCAAAAGACTTTTGCAGGTCATGGCTTAATAGAATAAGTTAAAATAAGATGTTCTAACGTAACAAAAGTTTAGAAAAAGGATTCGTTAGCTAGAAAATTAAAACAGGTCATTTTTAGGGTTTTAACCAAAAACACATGGGTTTGTGGTTCAAGGGATCAAACAGAGTTTATATAGAATCTAAAAAGGCTAATAAAAGTTCTAAAATAGATCATGAGCTTATTGAACAAGATTTTGAGCTTACTTGAGCTAAAATGGGTCTAAATGGGTTGTTTGAGTTCGTACGCCTAAGAAATGAATCAATGACCTTCTTTTATTATTTCTTGGCTTTAATTTGCCGAGTTCTTCCTTTCTTCTCTTCTATGGCATGGTTAGATCACAACTTTAAGAGTGTTTTGAGTTTAAATGATGAGATATGAAGATATGTATGTATGCGTGTGTATTTATAGTGCTATGGAAACTTGGAGGCCAAGATTACTTGGAGTAGGGATCAAGGGCGGTAGAGTAGTGACTAAGGGTTGCTAGAGGTGAGTATGAGGGGCTATGATAGTAGCTATGCATGGTGGAAAGTGGTGGAAGGTGTACAAGGGGTTCGGTTTATAAAGGGGTGACAAGGAGGTGACAAGAAGACTTGGTGGCTAAGGGAGGTGATGGAGGTGCTTGTGTGCTTTCTTGGTGACATGGTGGTGATGTAATAGTGGTGCTTAAGGTGTTAGGGTGCTAGCTTAGGTGTAAATGGGTTAAAAAATGAAAGAAAAGGGTGTCAGGTTGGTTTTAGTTTTGGGTTAGGGTTTTTGGTTTTGAATTCGAGTTAGGGTTAGGATTTAGGATAGCTTAAGGTTTAGGATTAAGGTTTAGGGTTTAGGATTAAGGTTTAAGGTTTAGGTTTAAGGTTTAGGGTTTAGTTTTAGGTTTAAAATGAAATTAGGGTTTTGGGGTTTCGTATTGGTTTTGGTCTTTTGATTCGGGGTTTTAGGAAGATTTAGGGTTTAGGTTTAGGGTTTAGAAGTCATGCATTAAGTGTTTGTACCTTGTGCTAAAGTGGTAGTAAGAAACTAAAGTGATTTAGGAGGAAAAAAGACCTAGTTTGGTTTTCTTGCATTATTAACTTGTACATTAGGCTTTAGAAAGTTATAACTTGATTTAGGAGGGAAAAGATATTCAAATGTTATGCATTGTGCACTTGTACACATGCTTGAAGGCTTGCACATTCATTTTATATGTATGCATTACATATAATTAGGGTTTTGATATAAACGTTAACGAATAAAATCTATTTTAATATAACGTTGTAAATGGTATGTTAAATGGATAATGTACTTGGTAAAAATGATATTAAGATATAGACTTGACATATTAGGATGTTTACATGATATAAACATAGATATATATGGCATAGGTAGGTTGCGTGAGCTCGTTTACTTTAGAGATGCAAGTTACGTTGCATAATAAGATAAAACAAAAATTTCCCTGTAAAAGGTGGTATATATAATAGATGGATATTACAGTGCATCTAATTTAATAGATGGATAATTACATTGATGAAAATTATGGATTGTTATAGTCTCCCTCCCTTAAAAGAAATATCGTCCCGAGATTTAGTTGGATGCCGGAGTGATGTTGGAAAACAGATGTGGATACTTAGCACAAATTTGATCTTCGCGTTCCCACGTAAATTCTAGTCCTCTTTTAGAGTTCCATCTTACTTTGATTACAGGAATACGACTTTGTCTTAGTTGCTTGACTTCTCGATCCATGATCTCCACTGGTTCTTCCACAAAGTTGAGTTTGTCATCAAGCCGAAGCTCTTTCATTGGAATGACAAGGGATTCGTCAGATAAGCATTTCTTTAGATTAGAAACGTGGAAAGTACTGTGGACATTACTGAGCTCTTCAGGAAGCTCAAGTTTATATGCCACTGGGCCAATCTGTTCAAGGATTTTGAAAGGTCCAATGTACCGGGGATTAAGCTTTCCTCGTTTTCCAAATCGGATGACACCTTTATAAGGTGACACTTTTAACATAACACGATCTCCAACTTGAAATTCTAAAGGCTTTCGCCTTACATTGGCGTAACTTCTTTGCCGATCTCTTGCAGCTTGCAAGCGTTGTCGAATTTGCACTATCTTTTCAGTGGTTTCATGGATTATTTCTGGTCCCGTAAGTTGAACATCTCCAACTTCGGCCCAGCAAACAGGTGATCTGCACTTTCGACCATAAAGTGCCTCAAATGGTGCTGCCTTAATACTGGCATGGTAACTGTTATTGTAAGAAAATTCTACTAACGGTAAGTGTCTTTCCCATCCTTTTCCAAATTCTATAACACATGCTCGAAGCATATCTTCGAGTGTTTGGATGGTCCTTTCACTTTGTCCATCAGTTTCGGGATGATATACCGTACTCATATATAATTGAGTACCCAAAGCACTTTGTAATGATTGCCAGAATCTGGATGTGAAATGACTCTCACGATCCGAGATGATGGATATTGGTATTCCATGTCGTGAGACTATTTCCTTTATGTATAATCTTGTAAGGGTTTCCATACTATCTGTCTCTCGGGTAGGGATGAAATGTGCGGATTTGGTAAGGCGATCGACAATGACCCAGATTGTGTCATGTCCGTTTGAGGTTTTGGGTAGTTTTGTGATGAAATCCATCGTTATTCTTTCCCACTTCCACATAGGAATCTCCGGTTGTACCAGTAAGCCGGATGGCTTCTGACATTCTGCCTTAACTCTAGAACATGTCAAACATTTGCCAACATATTCAGCGATGATTGCCTTCATGTTAGGCCACCAATAGAGTTTCTTTAGATCCTGATACATCTTGTCAGAACCTGGGTGAATGGAATACTTTGATTTATGGGACTCATGCATGATTTAAGTCTTCTGATTACCAAAAAGTGGTAACCAGCTTCGGTTTTAATACAACGAGTTCCATCAGGACGTATTTCAAATGCTTTATCTATTCCTTGTAAGTTTTCAGCTTTGAGGTTTTCTTCTTTGAGTGCTTCAGTTTGAGCTTTGAGAATTTGTGATGGTAAGTTTGGATGAATGGTCATAACTAATGATCTAACTCGGAGTGGTTTGATTCGTTCCTTCCGGCTTAAGGCATCTTGTAAACATTTGCCCTTTTCCAGGATGTAGTGAATTTCACAATAGTAATCTTCAAGCATTCTAGCCAACGGCGTTGTATTATGTTCTACTCTTCTGATCATGGGATATGCTGGAAGACTTTTTATGATAAGTGAACACAGTACATTTCGGTGGCCATACAAAATAGTGTCTCCAAATTATAAAAGCGAAACTACTAATGCTCCTAATTCAAGATCATGTAGTGGTATAGTTTTCTTTCATTAAGGCTTAAGTTTTCAGGTTGCATTTGCAATGGGAACCTTCTCTTTTTTGCATTACACCGCTCCAGACATGATGGGATGCATCTCGTAAACAACAAAAGCGTCCATTTCCTTCTGGTAATGCTAAGATTAGGAGGCTTACATGCTTATGTTTTAAGTAGTTGAAAACGCCAAACTCTTGGTCTTCTCCCCAGATGGATATACTTCTTGTTTTTCTGGGTTAATTTAGTCAAAGACTTTGCAATCTTTGAGAAATCTTTAATAAATCTCTAATAATAGCCGACAAGTCCTAAGAATTGACGTATTTATGTGGGTGTAGTAGGAGATGTCCAATTCTAAAGGCTACAATCTTGTCATGGGGGTTAACATGAAGTCCTTTGGGACTATCAATTAAGTTTCCAAGAAATTGCTATATATGAATCCAGAAATCAACACTGGAGAACTGGCATAAACTTCTCTTTCTTGAGTAATTCTTGGTTTATTCTTAGATGATTATGAGTGTCTTCTTTGTTACAGGAGTAGTAATTAAGAATATCATCGATGAACACTATTATGAATTTGTCCGAGTCATTGGTTTACATTACACGGTTATGAGATCCATAAATACAACAGGTGCTTGCGTTAGTGAAACCAAATGGCATCATTGGTAATTCATTATGTCTGTATCTTGTTCTGAAAGCAGTCTTGGAATTTCTTCTTCCCGACTCTAAGTTGATGATAGCCTGGTCTTAGACAATCTTGAAGTAGACACTCGAACCTTGAAATTGGTGAATAAGTCATCAATCTGGGTATTGGGTATTGATCTTTACGGTAAGTTTATTCATCCTCCCATAATCAGTTACACATTTGAAAAGATCCGTCTTGTCGTTTTGACAAATAAGACTGGAGCTCCCATAGCATGTACTTGGTCGGATAAAACCTCGATCTGATAACTCTTGAAGTTGGTTAGATAGTTCCTGCATTTCTGAAGGAGCTAATCTATAGGGTGCTCGGGCTACAGGTGTTGTTCCTGGAATTAAATCGATTTAGAATTCTACTTGGCGAACGGGAGGAAGGCCAGGTAGATCTTCAGGAAAAACTTCTGGGAATTCTCTGACTACTGGGATATCTTCTAGTCTTTTCTCGTCTGACTTCTTTTCCATTACTTGGATTATGAAAACTTGACAACCTCGGGATATATACCTTTCGGTTTTTATACAGGATATGAGATTTAGTCGGGTTTTACTTCGGTCACCTCGAATGATCAAAGTTTCACCTTTGATTGGGATGTGGACGACTTTCTCGTCACAGATAATTCTAGCATGATACTTGGATAACCAATCCATACCAATGACGACGTCGAAACTACCGAGTTTGATCGGCATAAGATCAATTTTGAAAGGTTAGTTGGTTAACATAAGTGGGGCAACACTGAATATAGGTGTTTGTGCTTACTAGGTTTCCGTCAGCCATTTCGATATCGTAAAAGATATCTATTGTAATGGGTGGAATATTTAACATAGAGGCAAGAGATATGGATACGAAGCTTTTATCGGCTCCAGAATCAAATAATACTCTAGCTAGATGTTGGTTTAGAAGGAACATACCTGTGACTACGTTCGGGTCTTGGTGAGCATTCCTATCCCTTAGCATGTAGGCTCTTCCCTGGGCATTGTTGTTGGTGGTCTTTCGGCACTGATTTGCATAATGCCCTTTCTCTCCACAGGCATGACAAGTAACTATCACTGGTAGCAGATTACTTCTAGTGGCTGGCCCTTTGTTTCTACAGTTCTTGGTTAGATGGCCCACCTTGTTGCAAGTATTACACTTAACAGTGCAAGGTCCTATGTGATGCAGAGTGCATTTCTTACACAAGGGATGGTTTCCAGTATACCCATTGTTTTCAGTTGGGGTGGCAGCATAAGCCCTGAAGGTTTCCTGTCTTCTGTTCTGTTGTGGTTGGTGATTATTGTAGCGGTTGTTGGTGTTGGTGTTACGGTAGTTGTTGTTGTTGAAAGTTCTTCTGTCGTCAAACTTTCATTTGTGATCACTTGATACTTGCACCGAAGTGTGCTTTGTTACCTGATCCATTAGCCTCTGGGCTATGTTAATGGCTTCCTCTAGAGTTTGAGGTTTAGAGGCGGTAACATTCCCTTCAATACTTCGAGGCAATCCCCCGATGAAAACTTCTATCATTTTCTCAGAATCTGGCACCATAGTGGGACATAAGGTTGCCAATTCCTGGAATCTTCTCACATATGTCTTGAGATCATTCCCCTTCACAGTCAGATGGTAAAATTCGTCTTCCATCTTCTGGACCTCAGTTCGGGGATAATACTTCTTTATCAAAAGCTTCTTGAATTCAACCCAGGTAATCTTGTAAGCTTCTTCTATCCCAATAGGCTGGGCATAAGAATTCTACCAGGATAGAGCTTCTTCAGTTAAAGTACCAGTAACAAACTTTACCTTACAGTCTTCGGTATAGTTGCTACGGGAAAAAATTGATTCAGTTCGCTCAAACAAGCGGATAAGACCAACAGCTCCATCTGAACCTTTGAAATTGATAGGTTGGCAGCTCATGAACTCTTTGTAGCTACATTGTCTTGCTATAGGAGCTTCTCTTGGTCTGGTGGTATTATCAGTATTTGCCATTTTAGCTGATTCGTAATTATAGAGCTGCAGTAAAACACTATCAGAAATAGTTCTTGATAGGAGCCTGAGTCATGGCGGGTTGCTTCAGATGTTGACTGTTATTTTTGGGGTGGCATTCTATCTAAATAAGACAATTCGTAATACAGAGATATCACAATTAATTTCCTTAAAATGCTTAGTTCAAAAATAAACATTGTCACAATAGTGATATCATAGATACTTATTTGATATGAATTCTAACAAGCATCTAACTTATTAGTTTATTTTCGGGGGTCACGGTAAGATTCATAATGATGAAGACGGAGATGTAATATAGGACACATGATGAATATAAAATGGGTTCCACCATTGTATTATATCATTTGAACAACTTGCAATTTTGTAATATTGTTGTACTGAAATGTACATATTTGACAAGTGTGTTTTTTATACAACTCTTCCCTTGGCTAGGTTCTACAAAAGCTTTAACTAGTATCTCATCTAGTAGTCGCGTTGGTCTTCCTGGGTTGGTTCTTGTGTTCTATGTTTGCATTCAGAAGCTTTTACCTTATATGCTTGTGAACGAACCTGGATATCTTTGTTGTTTTGTTCTAGATTAGCAATCCTAAAGCGAGCCAGAGAAATCTTGCTGTTATTTCCTAATTACTACTAATTGCTTTCTTTGAAGTTTAGCAATTTGAGTATGAGACTCTCGGAGTTCAGCTTCCAGATTGTCAAAATCTTGTTGTATGATCATCACGACCTGTTATTGACCTTCTACTTTGTCTTCTTTATGTTCATATGCGTTCGTAGAGTGAGTTCATATAGATGATTTCATAATTTACTCTATTTGCTCCTCGTGACGTTCCAGACTTGTCTTACGAGAGCTTTCTCCTATCTCAAATGCTTGAGGTAGGGCATAAGTAGAGGAGGTTGATCGGTCACGGCCTCGTTTCTTAAGTGGCAATAATTCCTCAGGAAGAAAGAATTCTTGAGGATTAAACATTGGAGTTAGCATTGAGATGGTGGCATAATAGTTGGCGTAGAATAGTGATTCTTTGCATTAGTATGCTTGCATGACCTTCATATAGGGTTCATCATGAAAAAGTAAAAAGGGTTGTGAAGCTATTCGGCGGACTAATCAAACAGTTATTGGAAAGCTAGAATAAGTTTTTCCTGGTTAAAGCCTGGGGGGGGGGGACTTAGTAACGGGGAAGCCGGGATATTGTTAGGAAAGTTGGAGGAAAAAAAATACTCAAGATTGGAATGCTGAGTGTGGTTAGGATGAAAAGGACAATCACTCTTATTAACAACTAGTGGTAAATAACATAGGATCATTTATATAATAGTATTACAATAGTTATGTACTTTACATATATTCGGGAGAATGTAGTGGCACAGAGGACTTCTGGGATGATAAAGGCAAAAGCTAGTTTTTGTTAAGGTTTTCCAACTTGTTCTTATAACCGTGGCTCTTGTTTACCAAATCTATAACACCCCCATTTTGAAAAATATAACAGCAGAAGCTAATCTGGGATATTATTTCATAGTACAACATTCATAATCATAGAAAACGAATCATAAAGAGACGTTTTTGGAAAATTTAGTTATTATTCATTTATTCATCAGAGTTTTTACAAAAGAGAGGTCCCAAACATCTAGAAACATAAAGTTTGAATGATAACAGTTTAGCCATCTTCAAGTCCGTGCCACTCCGTGCCATAAGATACTCAGTTACCTGAGATAAACATGCTAAAAAGTCAACACAAAGGTTGAGTGAAATTCATAGGTTTATGTTAAACAGTTTGAATATAAGTTTAATAGTGGGTTACGTTGTTATACATCCATAAGTGTGATAATTGCAATGTGTACAATTATTATAGAAAACAATATTATTGCTCTAAGCTCATGACACCGAGACCTTGAGATAATCAATAATCACAAGAAGTTGCCCCAACGGGTGCCTTTGCCAAACACCCTCATAGGGTTGTAAACGAACTGAACGTTCAGTGAAAATTTCATGAACCGTCCGATAAAACGTTCGTTTATTTATTAAATGAATGAACATGAACATTATTTTACGTTCGTTTAGTTAAATGAACGAACATGAACAAAAGTTTCGTCCGTTCGTTTATGTTCGTGAACGTCCGATTATGTGTTCGTTAATGTTCGTTTATGTTCATTTATTTGTTTATGTTCGTATATAATATCTTTTAATTGTATACTTTTAAAACTGGTATGTTAACACTTATACAACAAAATATTATGCATAGTTTAATAAATTTAATGTTTTTTTCTACGTTTATTTGTGTTCGATCGTTTATGTTCGTTTAAGGTTCGTTTAGTTTCTTAATGAACGAACATAAACGAACACGAACAACTCATTTTCTTAATAAACGAACTCATGAACAAGAAAATTCATCCGTTTTAAGAGTGTCGTGTTGTTTATTGGTCGGTTTTAAATTAATTGATTAAGTACATGAAATGGCTCCGTTCGTGTTTGTCGTTTCGTTTACAAGACCTACACCCGCATAGTGATTCCAATGAAGTGCGTTTGGTTACACAGAAAGTATAGTACACAACGGGGGTGTTCAATCTAAATAGATCTATTTACAGCTTCGGGCTTACTCGGAAAAGTTATTAACGGTTATGATAGTGGTGTCTTAATGGCATGAGTAAGGATTAGACAATAATATTCCCAGGATAGCATACAGTTGGAAAACACTTGTATTCATGGTTTATAGCATGTATCCCCCTCGCGGGTTTATGAAAACATTCAAGATTTAAAATGCTTTTAGGCTATGAACTTTACTTAAAAGGAAAATCTGATTGATGGAAAAAGTTTTCAAGTGAAAGATTGGCTCGTAAGCACTGAGGTAATATGTCAAGTCTTAGTTTGATTGTTTAGGTTTCAAAACTTTACAGAGTTTAACATACATATTTGATTTATTAATTATGGATTTATTTTTATCATGTTCGTGCTTTCATTCATATAGTGGCCATGTAGTTTCGTTGAGGAGTCAGGTCATTTAATCGTATACCCAGAGCAAACTCGTCAAAACAAATACCCAAATGGAACCCCTCACATGAAATTCCATAGTAACGTGATACGATAAGATTTTTAAGTTTATTCAAAAGCTAGTCGATGATAAATTACGTTAGATATATAACGTAATTGATTTATAATGCGTCGATCGATGATTAATAACGATTGATGTGTCAGGTTTTAATGAAATTGAGTTTTATAATATTAATATATATTTTTATAATTTATATAAAAATATTATACTTTATATTTTTAAGTTTCAAAAATGGCAATAAATACCCTTGATTTATAAACTTTTACAAATTTAGTCCTTTATATATAAATTATATGTAATTTAAACCTTTAACTTTAGAACTTGGCATAACAGGTCCTTATAGTTATAACTTTAGGAAAATGACATTTTCAGCCCTTCTAGTTATAAATTTTAGAAAGTTACGATATATACCCCTATGCATGAAAACATTTGCAAATCAAGTCCAAAATCCACAATATTGATATTTTTGAAATCCAAAAGAGTTTTGTAGGTCATGGCTTATTAGAATAAGCTAAAATAAGATGTTATAACGTAACAAAAATTTAGAAAAATGATTCGTTAGCTAGAAAATCAAAACGGGTCATTTTTAGGATTTTAACCAAAAACCCATTGGTTTGTGGTTCAAGGGATCAAACAAGAGTTATAAAGAATCTAACACGGCTAATAAAAGTTCTAAAACAGATCATGAGCTTATTGAACAAGATTTTGAGCTTACTTGAGCTAAAATGGGTCAAAATGGGTTGTTTGAGTTCGTACGCCTAAGAAATGAATCAAGGACCTTCTTTTATTGTTTCTTGGCTTTAACTTGATAAGTTATTCCTTTATTCTCTTCTATGGCATGGTTAGATCACAACTTTGAGAGTGTTTTGAGTTTAAATGATGAGATATGAAGATATGTATGTATGCGTGTGTATTTATAGTGCTAGGGAAACTTGGAGGCCAAGATTACTTGGAGTATGGATCAAGGGATGTAGAGTAGTGACTAAGGGTTGCTAGAGGTGAGTATGAGGGGCTATGATAGTAGATATGCATGGTGGAGAGTGGTGGAAGGTGTATAAGGGGTTTAGTTTACAAAGGGGTGACAAGGAGGTGACAACAAGACTTGGTGGCCAAGGGAGGTGATGGAGGTGCTTGTGTGCTTGCTTGGTGACATGGTGGTGATGTAATAGTGGTGCTTAAGGTGTTAGGGTGCTAGCTTAGGTATACATGGGTTAAAAAAATGAAAGAAAAGGGCGTCGGGTTGGTTTTGATTTCGGGTTAGGGTTTTTGGTTTTAAATTCGAGTAAGGGTTAGGGTTTAGGATAGCTTAAGGTTTAGGATTTAAGATTTGGGTTTAGGATTAAGGTTTAGGGTTTAGGATTAAGGTTTAGGGTTTAGTTTTAGGTTTAAAATGAAATTAGGGTTTTAGGGTTTCGTTTAGTGTTTATGGTTTTAGATTAGGGTTTTAGGAAGATTTAGGGTTTAGGTTTAGGGTTTAGAAGTCATGCATTAAGTGTTTGTACCTTGTGCTAAAGTGGTAGTAAGAAACTAAAGTGATTTAGGAGCGGTAAATATGAACTAGGTTTGGGTTTTCTTGCATTATTGACTTGTACATTAGGCTTTAGAAAGTTGTAACTTGATTTAGGAGGGAAAAGATATTCAAATGTTGTGCATTGTACACTTGTACACATGCTTTAAGGCTTGTGCATTCATTTTATATGTATGCATTACATATAATTAGGGTTTTGATATAAACGTTAACGGATAAAGTCTGTTTTAATATAACGTTGTAAATGGTATGTTAAATGGATAATGTACTTGGTAAAAATGATATTAAGATATAGACTTGACATATTAGTATGTTTACATGATATAAACATAGATATAGATGGCATAGGTAGGTTGCGTGAGCTCGTTTACTTTAGAGATGCACGTTACGTTGCATAATGAGATAAAGCAAAAATTTTCCTGTAAAAAGGTGGTATATATAATAGATGGATATTACAGTGCATCTAATTTAATAGATGGATAATTACATTGATGAAAATTACGGGTTGTTATATAGGTACTCTGCCTAGGAGGGTTGTGAAACTTAGGTGTTGCAACCCGTCGTATCACCTATTAAGCGACCTTTAGTATGAGGAGCTAATTAAGAAATACGCTTTGTGCTAGTAAATAGCAATTTGTTAGCATAGGGTGTTTTGCCCAAGGACCCTTACGCCTTAAAGGGTGCAAGCCGATACTATGGCATGTCTAGTTGTAGTATTGGGTGTTAGTGGGAGACACATGGGTGTTAATGGGAAACACATAGGTATATCTCTCAGGTCAGTTGGAGGGCTTAATGACCGTGAACTGAATAAGTTAATTCCCGCGAGGGTTCATTCCATTCATTAGTCATAGGTTAGGTGAGGATGCCCATTTGAACCTAATGAATTTAGACACCTCTACTAAGATTGTGATTATACCTTGCACGTAAGATCATAATTATTGAACTTAGGAATATTGTCTAAGTAAATGCGTTCATTCCTCTTAGTTGTTTGCCATTGTAAATTCATTTCAAGTAGTTTAGTTTCTATTAAAATACAATCATGAGGATCTAAAGCAGAACGTACCATTTTATTGCTTTCTTAGGTAGATTGTCATTTCAATTAGAGAATACACACCGTTCTTAGGGTCTACCAATTACTACACTATTGCACGATAGGGTACACTACTCTTTAGTGTGTAGGAATAGTCTAGGTAGTATCAGTTTTATAATGTAAATATGACGTTCCATTTAGACACATCAAACATACAATATATGGAGGACTAACCTACTAATGAACTCAAGTGCATAAGCGGATTGCATGCTCGGTACGGGGAAGAGTAGCCCAATAATAAACTCATAAGACTATCATCGGAAATTAAGCACGGTATAACATATAGTAAAAATACTTAAGTCGTTTCCATTAACTACATACAAGTACGGAAATACATAATCGGTTCAAAAACATAACATGATAAACTACTACGGATACATGGAATCACCGGCAGGAAGCAACCGCTGACTCAGGTGGCTCAACCACCGAAAGTATAATAGAAACAAATATACAAGTCTACTCGAACACAGAGGACTGGTCGAAGCATCAACATTTGGTCATCTCCACCAGCTCCAGTACCCGCGACCTCAGTAATAGTAGCACCGGCCCCATCAACCACGGTGGACATAAGTGTCATATCAACACTCGAGGCAACAATCTTGACTAGAGGAGAGGGAGGCTTTGTTATAATAGGAGCAACCCCAGTCGACTCCAGGTAGAGGTTTCTGTTACAAGAGGCTCCGTAGCTGCATAAGGAGATGCCCAAGAAGGATAAGTGGCCAAAGCCTTCTCCAAGGGAACAAGTGCCACATGATTAGCCGATCTCGATCCGCCCCTCTCATAAAAATCAAGGACTCGAAGCTACTCTCGGACCGGTTGCATAAGCCTTAAAGAAGCATCAACATCCTCCAAACCATGCTTTCCTTCCAAAGTCAATAGAGACATAAGAAAATCAATAGAAGAATCCTTGCACACCTCAAGAGATTCAAGCAGAGGGAAGGAGATGTTATCTATCTCAGAAACCGCGACTTCATACCTCTCCTACGCGTTGGGTCATAGAAAACAATGTCTTTCAATTCCCTCCTAGCCTGTCCATAAGCAAGCCTGGCCTCAAACCCTTGACAGAGTCCCTCCCATATGGCAAGGGAAACACAATTCCTAAGCTTAACATTGCATTTTGGGGACTCCTTAGACTTAAGGAACGTCATCCGGAAACAATGACCAATAGACCATCTCTTCCCCGCGGTAGCCTTCAACAGATTGGGAGATAACTTATTATCAAAGTCATGTTTCAGAGGTGGAAGACGACCATACAGTTTGGCAAGATCCTCGTTAAGACGTTCCCTATCCACGTCCTGCACAACCTTAAACTCCCTACGCAACATAACCTCACCCTTAATTTTCTCCTTTAAATCATTACACAAAGCTTCAAGACCGGATACCTGACTAAGTAGCTCTGCATTTTTAGACCCAAGACCGGCAAGCTCCAAATTTCTAGAATCAACCATGGCCTCCAACTCAGACACATGGCTACAAAGCTTAACCAACTTTGAGGCCTCACTCTCAAATTTCTCAAGGCTAGACTTGAGCTTGGAGATCTCCCCTTTCCTCTATGGCTGGTTTATAAACTATCAACCAGATGGGGAATCATTGACTTGACGCTGTATCATTACATGATCAGCTAATTCACTATTAAAATTCCTTAGTTAGATTTTTTACTTTTGTCTAACCAAAGGTGTTGGACACTACTTATAATTTTTCATGATGTTAGTTAGATATGTTAACAATAGTTATTAGTTATTAGTTGGAATAGTTAAGATTGCAAACAAGTCAAACTTATTTATTAAACTCGTTTCGAGCTTTCGAGATTTGTTTAATCAGTATTTAATTATAAGTATGTGATTTTCAAATGATACTATTAGAGGGTTACGTATCATCACTTTCACCCGGCGCCAAATCTACGTGGAGGGTGAAGTGGCGTCGCTACTCCACCACCATGATACAGCCACCACCTGCCATTGGCATCGTATGCCAGATTAAGAAAAGAGCCTATGTTTTTCTTTTTTTTTTGATTTTTATTCATTTTAGGTGAAGTGTGTGTGTTTTTCGTGTGTTCGTGTGTTGTGTGTATTTTTCGTGTGTGTATTGTGTGTTAATGTCGCGTGTGTGACTAGGGAGAAGACAAAGACTGAAGAGAACATGTGGTGTGAGGAGTTATAATGTTTTTTATTTTATTTTTTAAAATTTATCTGTTGTTTTTTGTTTTTTATTTATATTTTTATGTAATTTATAATATATGTGAATCAATGAAATGAAAAACAAAATAAAATTAAGGGTGGGTAGGGCCCAAATTAGGGAAATAACATGGATTTGACATGTTATTATTAGCATGTACTCCCCCGTCTCCAAATTATTGTCCTCCAACAAAAAACACACAGTTTAAGAAAATTGCATTTATTACTGCTTTCTCTTTCTTACTTTTTGACAGAATGACAGTTTTACCCTTAGCTAATTAATTAAAGTCTTCTTTAAAGTTTGTAATATTAATTTCAAATAAGGGTAATATAGTAAACTTGATCATAATTCCCTATCTATTTTTAGTAGTGGATAATTAAATTGGGACATCTAAAAAAAGAAACGTGGACAATAAAAATGGGACGGAGAGAGTATATATTTTTAGTATTACCATAATAGGCGTGCCCTATTATTGGTATGATTATATTATCCTTGTCATGATTTGCTGTAGATTAGTTGTAGGCTTTATCTTGAGCTCAAGTCTTTCCCTTGTAACCTATATATATTGTATGTTTTGTGGAGATAATCAAATAATCAATTACTTTCAATATGGCATCAAAGCCAGTTATTTTTTTCTCCTAAAAACTCTCCCAAATCTCATCCCCCCTCTCCTTCCCTTCTCAGTCATCATCAATAAAAAAAATCAAAAAAAACCTAAACCCAATTCTTCGAGCAACAAAGGTTGTTCGTCTACCACTACGTTTGAAAGTAGTTCGTCTTCTCCAACCGATCTCATGGCATCCAATTCTTCAAGCAACAAAGGTAACCCAAATAAGTCCTCCAATCTACCTCAAATTTGTAATCACTTTAATAAGGGGTCGTGCAAGTTCGGTGATCGGTACAAGTTTATTCACGATCACCGAAATCGGTCAAGACTAAATGGCCAAAATACTCGAACTGTTTAAAATAATGGTAATTGGCACTCTCAACATGCGCCTGTTCCAAATTCGCATGCTAGTCAGACCCACCACAATTCGTCTCCACCTGGATACTATAACTCTCGCATGGCCCAAGTGCCCTCCCAGCCCATTAGTTACTTTAGACCGGCCCAGCATGGTCTGCTTCATCAAGTACCAGCCCAGCAACAGTTTGTTCAAGTTCCAGCCCAGCAAGCATTTGTTCAACAGGTTCAGGCCCAACCATCGGCCCAACTTCCTCACATGGCCCAACAGGTTGCTCCACAAGGGCAATTTTATCAACAACAAGGCTTACTTGGTCCAGCCTCGACCCACTACGACTCACAAGCTACTTCTATCCCGAGTGTATTTAGCACTATGACGCTGCAGGACTTAAATTGGCACATGGATACACGTGCCTCTTCTCTTTTAAATTTTATTGCAAGTAATTTAAGTATCATTTTTGATAAATGTTTTGTGGTATATCCTATATCATAACACGGGGTCGATTCTTGGATTTAGCTAGTTTCTAGAGAGAGAAACACTAGAGAGAATAT
>BQNB010139330.1:3429-17574 GCA_026074375.1 Tanacetum coccineum
TACAATATATGATTTATCAAACCTATGAATTCACCAACATTATTTTTGACGCTTTAAAGCAATGTTTTTCAGGGGATCGGTAAGCATAAGGTGCCAAGGATACATTGGTGATTTTGTTTTGGGATGTCATGCTAAAGATATGGTTGCTTATTGTTTTGGGAAATTCATGTGTTAAGAACCAGTATCTTGTAATAATAATGATGAACAAGTTAAAGCTTCAGGCTATTTGTAACAAATACTTTGTTAAATCCAATGTATCAGTTTTAAACGATTTTTTTTTTGTCGTTCTATATACATCTTGTGTTATTGATCTGATAAGTTACACGCCCATGACCCTTATTCCGTTGCGACCCAATTTGGGGGTGTTACAGATTGGTATCAAGAGCCAATGTTATAGAGAACCAGGTCAAATGTTTTTGCTGGACTATAACCGTTTTCAAACATCGAATTCATACAAAGGGGTTTTACAAAGGACATACATATGTGCATACATTCATGCATACACTACTTGTTGCATTAGTTGGTTGGACTAGATGCATTCATAATTGATATACATGTTATGATATAAATGTATATTACTATAAAAGTCTTACATTAAATACTAATATAAGCTATTTTGAATTTTCAGATTCAGTCATGTCAAATTCGAATGAATCGGGGGTTACATACACGGAGGTTTCCAGCCCATTTGAGGGTTTATCAGACATAGGATCACCGAGAGCCGATGATCACGAGTACCTTGAGCTGCCTGGGATGCCAGAGGACCCATACGTGGAGGTCGCTCTTCAGGCCCCACCCTCTCCAGATTATGTGCCTGGCCCTGAGGAGCCAGAGCAGGCACCACCTTCGCCAGATTATGTTCCAGGCCCAGAGCATGCTGATGATGAGATTGTTGCTAAGGATCAGCCATATGCTAAGGATGCCTCACCCACTGCTCAGTCACCTGACTATGTCTCGGAGTCCGATCCTGAGGTGGACCCAGAGGAGGATGACGATGAGGACCCCGAGGAGGATCCTGTCGATTATCCTGCCGATGGAGGAGATGACGGCGATGAAGAGGAGGGGTCATCAGAGGATGATGAGGATGATGACATGGACATCAAGGTCGAGGAGGAGGAGGAGTACCTAGCTCCTGCCAACTCTGTAGTTGTTACTTTACCAGCTACTGATCAGTCCCTATCTGCGGAGGAGACAGAGCCGTTCAAGACTGATGAGTCTGCAGCCACACCACCACCACACCCTGCATATCATGTGACAGCTAGGATTTCTATTCCAGCTCCAGTACCTAGTTTGGTTTGAAAGCAGAGGTTGCCAGACTTTCTCGCATATCTATCCCACATCATACACACTTTCCATGGTCATCACACTTCCCAGATCCTTCTCCGCCACTACCCCGATACTATACACTATCCGTATCACCACCATACCTCATATTTCCCTCACCCCTACCAGTATCATCACCAGTACCTGTGTTATCTCCATCACCACCTGCTAGTCCTATTCGTTCATTAGGCCATCGAGCTGCTATGATCCGGCTAGAGCGAGGCGCATTACTTCCCATTCCACTACCATTACACCCATCAACACTCATCCCATCAATCGGAACCATAGCACCATCATCAGGGACACCACCTTTGCATTTACTCTTTACTGACCGTAGAGAGGACAGACCCGAGGTTACCTTACCACCTTGAAAGAGGTTAGGTATCGCTCTTGGTCCTAGATACGAGATCAGAGAGAGCTCGTCTGCTGCTGCTGCTAGACCGGCTGGAGGTCTTAGGGCAGACTATGGTTTTGTTGCCACCATGGATAGGGAGACCAGGCATGATCTAGAGAGAGATGTTGGATACGGGATCAACCGGGATTTGGGATAAGGATAGTTGTGGCATGCAGGGGACCCAGTAGTTACCGATGTGGCAGAGAGGTGTCTTAGTTTAAGACTAGGGTTTAGGCGAGACACAGACGAGGTTTATACGGTGGATGATTACAGCAAAGGACTGGCGACAAACTATTGGTGGTTGGTCAACCATGGTGTTTTAGGGTAGGCGGTGCACATGGGCGTTACTTCTAGATCATTAAAGACTGAGGCTAGGATGTCTAGAGAGGCTTGGGGACGATCTATGGATGCGAGTGATCTTGCGCGTGCAGAGGTTATGTCGCTACGTACCACAGTGTTAGCTCAGCAGTCAGAGATTAGAGAGTTATAGTCAGCGGACCGTAGGAGACAGACGGTGATTACTGGATGCTGGCGAGGCCCACAAGAGGAGGTACAACTCACTAAGCCACTAAATCTAGTGAAGAGACTACAGACTTAGATGGCGGAGTTACAGAGACAACAGGGACCGCTAATGGTCCGGCACAGCCAGAGCTACCAGAGGAGGCTGGTAGCAGTTCCTAGATCCTGTTATGGCTAGTTATTTTGTACAGCCTACTAAGTATTACGGGTAACTCCCGGCTAGTATGGCTTTAGGTTGTATATATTCTTTTATCTTGTTACTAATCGTTGGATTCATTTTGAATTCTGAACCAATCAGGTATGTTTTCGCAATTATATATATCGGGGATGGGGGGATGATGGTATTTATGTCATGTCTGTAATGAATTTATAATAAATGAATGTCGATTTGATACACATTGTTTAATTTTAATTCAGTAGTGCATTTACTGTGTGATGTGATTCTCATTTTTATTATTGGGCCCCCCCCCCCGTATCTGTCATGTCGTGGTTAGATTTTATCAAATTAACGGGTATTATGTTTTCTTGTGATTTGAAGAAAATGGCACCAAAAAAGAAGGACCCGAGGTTAAACCCAGAAAAAACACCGGCCGCAAACAACGCCCACCAACTACCACAGTCACTAATGCCAACTTCAGCAATGCTTAACCAAGGGTTATGGCTTTGGCAGCACGGATGCAAGATGAATGGCGTCGACAGCACAATTCAGTGAAAAGGTGCTAAGCGAAACGAGCGAGACTCGTGAGTGCAGTTACCCACGAATTCATACAGGTCAATCTAAAAATTCAAAGGCAAGAAGTATTTGTCGATTGATCTCAATGGATTGAGAAAAAGGAACTTGGTAGTTGGATTAAGCACTGATCTCTGGAAACCCACATACGTCTCCACATTGCCCCACCCACCATTATATAATAGACAACAACCCCCCCCCCCCCCCCCACCCCCACAACACCCCACAACATCTCTTACTAGGACTGCTCTAATGTGGTGGAAACTCCCTCGTTTGGTATTGCTGGTAATGACATTGCTTATGCAAAGGACCGGATGAATGAAGAAGAAAATGACTGACAAGTATGCGAAGGACGAGATTAGAAACTCGACGTTGATTGTGGGAATCTGAAAGTTGAAATGGTCGATGTGAATAGGGTACAACCATTGTTATTGGAAACTGGCACTGCTGTGTGTAGAATGTTTCTTGAATAATCTGACAAGATTAAGAATATGTCGATGGCTTAGCCGGGACATGATCCACGGAAGTGTCGTAGCATCCAAGCTAAGACAATGCAAGAGGAACTAAAATTGGCAATCGGAGTGATGGATAAGAGAATCCGCCATTTTGCTGACCGCAGAACAGAGAGTAAAGAAGTTTGAGGGACCCTCAAGGAAACACTCCGAACCAACAAACAACACTCAAAAACAAGAGGCCGAACACCAGCAGGGCTTTGCTGCAGGGACAAAATGTTGGTGACACACTAGGGGAGATCTTAAACTGCTAATGTCACAAATGCAATTACACCACGATGGTCCATGTGCTCTAAATGCCAGACAAATGCAACAACAGTTGGCCATTTGCTCGGATCTGTAGGACGTCGGGCAAATGCCAACAATGATAACAACCAGAAGGGCACTGGGTCGGGTCAGAAGCCTACTTGCTATGAGTGTGGAGTTCAGGGACATTTTAAGAGGGATATGTCCAACGCGTACAACACAACACGTGGTAACAAGTTGGCGATGGGCATGCTCCAGCCAGGTGTATGCGGTAGGGCATGCGGGGACAAACCCAGACTCAACGTCAGTGAGGGTCGTTCTCTTTACATGACGCTATTGGCTTCTGTCTTATTTGATACAGGTGTGATAGATGTTTTGTATCCACTGCATTTAGCTGCCAATTGATCATACACCAAATGCATTAGATCCATATTATAAGTTGAATAGCGACGGGAGAATAATTAGGTTGAACACTATCCTTAGGGGTTGTACATTAAACCTCTTAAACCAAAAAAAAAAAACCCATTTAAACATAGACTTTAATGCGTTAGAATCTTGGTAGTTTCGAGACTATTAATTGGCATGGATTGGTTGGTAAAGTACTAAGCAATCATTGTTTGTGCCGAGAAGATCGTTCGTATCCCCTAGGGAAATGAAACATTAATTGTTCACGGTGACGGAAGCAACCAGGGACACGAGGCTTGTTGCAATAATCTCGTTACACCAAACAACACAAGAATTACATGCTAAGGGCTGTCCAGTCTTTTGGCCAACCGTAAATCAAAGCCGGAGAAGAAAGTCAAAGAAGAAGCGACTTGAGGGCGTACCAATCGTCTGGGATTTTCCTGATGTATTCCCTGAGGACTTACCAGGTCTTCCTCCGACTCGACAGGTGGAATTTCAAATCGATTTGATACCTGGTGCTGCACCCGTAGCTCGGGCACCTTATCGATTGGCACCTTTTGAAATTGAAAAGAGTGTCGAGAATGAAAAGAACTATCTGACAAGGGATTTATAAGACCTAGTTACTCACCCTGGGGAGCTCCGGTCCTATTTGTCAAGAAGAAGGACGGATTGTTTCGAATGTGCATTGATTACCGGGAATTGAATAAACTGACGGTGAAGAACCGTTATCCGCTCCCAAGAATGATGATTTATTTTGTCAGCTTCAAAGGGTCGCGTGTCTACTCAAAAGATCGACTAAGTTCGGTTATCACAACTGGAGGGTTTAGAAGAAGACCTTCGAGACCGCCTTCAGAACTCGTTAGGCATTATGGATTTCCAGTTATGCTTTGGTTGGACAAACGCACTGCGTATACCTGGACTTATTGGAATCGGTGTGCAAACTTACTTGAGAACATTTGTGATTGTCTTTATTGAAGCTATTTCTATTTTCGAAGATACAAGCAAGAACACGAAGATCCCTTAAGTTAATCTTTCGTTGCTTAAGAAAGAGGAGTTGTATGCCAAAATTTCCAAGTGTGAATTTTAGACCCCGAAAGTACAGTTCCTCAGTCACGTGATTGACAGCCAGGGTATTCACGTGGACCCTGCCAAGATCAAATCCATTAAAGATTGGGCATCTTAAGTCACACCGAAGATCGCAATTTTAGGTTTGTTGGGTATTATCGAAGGTTCATCGACGGATTTTAAAGATTGCCAAACCAAGGGATCAAGCTCATCTCAAAGAAGGTCAAGTTTGAGTGGGGTGACAACAAGAAACGTGTATCCACACTGTTAAGCAGAAGTGTGTAGTGCACTACTATGCGTTACCTGAAGGAAGCGAAAATTTATCGTATATGCGATGCTTCGATCAAGGGTACTTGGTGTCGCATGTGTTGATGCAATAAGAGTGTGTCGCTTACTGCATCGCACGCAACAAAAAAAAAATCATGAGAAGAACTATACGACTCATGATTTAAAACTTGCGCGGTAGTGGTTTCTCGAAACTCTGGAGACATATGTGTACGGAACCAAGTGTACGGTGTTATGGATCACAAGAGTCTACAAACATTTTACTCAAAAGGAGCTGAATATTAGACAACATCGTTGGTTAGAATTGCTTAGTGATTACGATTGCGAGATTCGTTATCACCCAGGAAAGCAAATGTTGTCGCTGACGCCTTGAGCAGGAAGGAACGAGAGCCACCATTATGGGTTTGAGCCTTAGGTCATTGACTATACGTTTTGATCTTCCCAATAAAATTTTGGATGACTCAAACTGAAGCACGAAAACCAGAGACATCAAGAACGAGATGTTGGTGGCTAGTTTGTTACTTGAAAAATTCTAAAGATCCAGAGAAGCTTAGGACGGAAAAGTTGGAACCCCGCGCAGATGGAACTCTATGTCTAAATGGCGGGAGTTGGTTGCCATGCTATGGTGATTTGAGGACTGTGATCATGCACAAGTCCCACAAGTCAAAGTATTTTATCCATCCGGGTTCTGAAAAGATGTACCAAGACATGAAAAAGCTATATAGTCGGCCTAATATGAAGGCAAACATCGCCACATATGTTAGCAAATGTTTGACTTGCTGCCAAGGTCAAGACGAACATCAAAGTCACATCAGGGATTTATAGGTCAAACCCGCTATACCTCTAATGGAAATGGGTACAACATCACTAGGATATTGGTCCGAAGCTTCCTAAGTCCGTCACAAGGTTACGACACCATTTGGTGATTGTTTGACAGACACACAAAGTCGAATCTCTTTGTACCGATGCGATGAGACTGATCGATGGTAAAACTTGAGAATGTACCTCAAAGGAGGTGGTCACGAGGCATGGATCCCTCTCTCGATTATTTTGTGTGACCTAGGTTCACAATAAATTTTAGAGGGTCACTTCAGAATGCTTTGGGTACTAGTCTGGATATGAGTACTGCGTACCATCCACAAATAGACGAGCAAAGCGATAGGACTATTCAAACTCTCGAGGATATGTTGCGTATTGTGCAATCGATTTGGAAAGGTTGGACGTTACCATTGTCCGTAGTCGAGTTTCATATAAACAATAGCTATCCCTAGCATAAAGCTGCCCCATTTGAAGCACTTTACGGTCGAAAGTGTCGTTCACCCGTTTGTTGGGCCGAGGTTGGAGAAGTTCAACTCACTGGTCCAGAAATAGTGCAAGAAACAACTAAGAAGATCGTTCAAATCAAGCAGAGAATGCAAGCTGCTCGTTATCGACAAAAGAGTTACGCAGATTTAAAGCGTAACACCGATGGAATTTTAGGTTGGGGATAAAGTTATGTTTAAAGTTTCGCCTTGGAAAATAAAGGGCTCGTACGTTTTGGCAAACGGGGGAAGTTAAACCCTAGGTATGTTGGACCTTTCAAGGTGTTAGAAAAGGTTGGGAGAGTTTGCTTACAAGCTTGAGCTTCCAGAAGAGCTGAGCAGGGTTCACAATACTTTTCATGTATCCAACCGAAAGGTGTTCATGACGGACGAAGTTAGTCGTTCGATTGGATGGACTTCATTTTGATGACCAAGCTTCAGTTTGTCGAGGGAACTGTAGAGAATCATATGATCATGAAGTTAAATGGTTGAAGCGAGCGATCCCATAGTCAAGTTCGAATGGAACTAAGCGAGGTCCTGAGTTTACATGGGAATGCGAGGATCATCTCCGGAAGAAATACCCACATCTCTTCACAAAGACCGCACCGTCGTCAAGTGCCGCTTCTTAAGCCTTGAGGACAAGGCTCACTTAACGGGGAGAGACTATAACACCTCGTGTTTTAGGGTCATTTACAACTTCAATAAATCCACTATGTATTTTTAGTATTGTACGCGTTTGGCTTTATAAAAATACCCCCGTAAACTGTAAGTTAAAATCGGTAAGCTAAAAAAATTATCGTTCAATGTAAACGGGATCTATAACAATTACTGTTTACATCAAGCAAGTTTAAGTATTATTTTGAGATAAATTATTAACTTTGTTATTTTATTTTTATTGGTTGCGTAAAGTGTTTACGTTTCGCGATAAAATACGTTTAGGCATTCCCGAAAACCACCAAAATTTTTACGCTTCAAACAAATACCATTTTTTATACAATACCAAAAAATCACAAAAAATATATATTTATATGCCTACATGCCGGAATTGGACACAAAGATTGCAAGAAAAATATCATAGAAAAACATTTCTCTTGGTTTCATGGGATTGTTCTCAATATTTGGGGCACATCTACCTATTTTCTCAATACCTTGACCAAAGACTTCCACATTTTACTCTAAGTGTTCCTTGGATAAGTCAGAGAGTATAAGAGAGTCAACTACTAAAAAAAGGGGGAATACACACACCTATACATTTCCTTAAGGTGAAAATCAAACAAATACTCCCTCTTGGCTCTTATAAGTCCACGGCAAACAAACACCCCCTCAAAATTCATAACTTGATTTTCTAAGACTATATAAGCACTCATACATCATATCTAAAATGTCTTAATTTGTTTGCAAGGGTTGGTTAAAAGTTTACAAGTATTGAAGCAAGTATTGCAAGATTAGGGTTTCTATTGGAATTAGGGTTTTCTAAGCTTGTAAGCTTTGGTTTTATATACTAAAACGGGTAGATATTGTGGTCTACCATATTACTCATTCTAAGGTTATCAATAGCCCTTAACTTGGACATTCTTGACAATGATAGACTTAGGGGACCTAGGAACTCGTAATATATGTGATAATGAGTGGTGTAATGGATTTGTTACAAGATGGTTAAGCTAAAAAGTACAAAATCAAGTTTAAAACATGTTTTTAACACAAACCTCCAAACTTTCTGTTTTGGTTCGAAAAATAAGGTATACTTTTTATATTTTTATAAATAGTGTCTCATGACGATTCCAATAAGCGTAAAACACGAAAATGGATTAATAACGAAAAAGATACGTAGTTTACGAGTTACACGTTAATTAAACGCGATATAAAAGTGATTTTATAAAAACAGTATTAAAATAACTTCTAATATATAAAAGTTTACTATATTTCCACAGATCGGCATTATTTTTAGGATCCCAAAAACAATTCGATCATAATTTTTGGATCAATAACGAAAGAGTTATGAATTACGCGAGATTATATACTTAAATGTATAAAAATACTTTTATAAAACTATTTTATAAAGATATTTCACATCAGTAATAAGCATTTTGAAACATTATTATATGATAGAACTTTTCCTAACAAAAGACGTATCAAAAGAATCGCTAAAAACGGAGCTATAAACCGGAATAAAATACGCATTTACGAGTTTTACGTTTATTAAGTTATAAAAATAAGTTTATAAGGGTATGAACAGTAAACATCACTGTTCTCAGAGGGACTAAAAATATGAAATGTTAAAATTTTGTGATAACTCGTCTTCATACGAAAAGCTGTGACATAAGAAACGCAAAAACGGACTTGAAACGGATTTAAAGTTATGTCATTTTACTCAAGGTATCTTTTAAAGATCTTTACTTTATACCATATGACTTTCACTAAAAGATTAGAAGGTGATTGGTGCTATATAGAATTATATATGGTAGTAGTTACCCAATGTGATTAGTACTTATACGACCTATATTGGATTAGGTTGCATTCGATCATTACCGTGACGTATTTTCTGTGATATACTCGATATTCGCTCACACAATGTGAGTTCATAGCCCCACGTTTGTAATGATTTGTTTATAAGTTTTTGGGGGTGAGAAACATGCACCTGTTTTATACTTGGACACAAGTGGATACGTTTTACATCATGATTAGTGTTGCCTAAGTGCATTAACCCTCTTGAGTCACTATCTGAATGTCAATTATGGATTGTGAGCGCGAATGTAATGCATCGATCTACTTGGGCATGACATCCGTTCGGGTGATTAGCTATCACTGGGCAAACGAACGTATACCATGTCGAACATAGGATTGTTTGCGGGTTAGAACATCATCACGGGCAATGTAGGCCATTTATATGGTATTCATTTATGTCGAGCTTCAGTGTCATGAGCTTAGGGCAACGTAATTACATTTATATGATGTCTGCATCTGTTGCATTATCATACACTTGGGAAATCTTGTGGTCTTACATTATACGCTTTATCAAACCTCTAAATTCACCAACATTATTGTTGACGTTTTAAAGCAATATTTTTCAGGAGGTCAATAAGCACGAGGTGCAAGGGATACATTGGTGGTTTTGATTTGGATATCATGCATTAAAGATTTTGTCGCATTACATTTTGTATATCTGTTATGGGCTAGAAATCTTTGTATTTTGAATAAGTGAACAAGTGAAGCTTCGGGCTTATGTAACAAATACTTTGTTAAATCCAATGTATCGGTTTTAAACGACTTTTTGGTCGTTCTATATATATCTTGTGTTATTGATCATTGAAGTAACACGCCCCGGACCCTTATTCCGTTGCGACCCAATTTGGGGGTGTTACATAATGAACTAACTGGAGAAGTAAAAGGGTTAAAGAAACAAGTTCATGAATTGGAGATTGAGCTACGAGGAGATTTGAAAGAAATTCCTACAAAGCTGGATGACTTTACATAAAATGTCACCAGTCTTACATCTCAAGTCGCTGAATGAAGACTCTTCAGTGGGAACTTCCAGCAGAATTTCTTTCTACCAACATAGGTTGCATCAGTTCAAGCTAAGCTAAAAATCTTGGATGCTCTTCCAAGCCTCTTGCTAAATGTCACAAGCTTTGAACAAGTTTGCTCAGGTTTTAGATTCTTGGCTCATCAAACGTAGAGATCACGTGTTCCTTCACTAGGCAGCTGACACTAATGCCTGCTGAGGGGAGAGACACAAACCAAGCAACATCTCGATAGTCAAATAAGAGGATAAAAGAAGTAAAAAGAAAACCTGAACAACCAAAACCAACAACACCACCTGCTACAACCATCATTCCTCCTATCATCACAACCACAACAACTCAAATGCGAACTTTTCTCTCCACTATCCACAAAGGCTCCTCTCACTGAGGGGGAGCATGATCAAGAAGACAGGGCAAAAGGCATGTTCTCAAAGCTGCTGAAGCAAGTTGAGTACAAAAAGTGATTCTGATGAGGAAAACAACACGCGTGGCCCTAGTCCCTGGTTGAATCTCTAAGAAAAAGAATCTGGAAACGTTTGACTTTGTCACTGAAAGTGGTGAAACATGTCCATTAAAACTAAAGAAGTAACAGTGCACAAAAGAAAGAATAGAGGAAGAACGCAAAGTTGAAGCTGCCTAGACATGAAGGTGAAATGAGAAAGAAGAGTTGATTGCTCTTTTGAGTCAGAAGTGGTGAACAAGTACTACAATGAAAGTTACAGTATACAAAATGGTGAATAGAAGAGCAAAATCAAGAATCACCAACTGTGACATCTTGACCAGAAAGGGTCCAATTACTTTGAAGGTATATAGAGAAGATGATACAAGTGAAATCATTCCTGAGTTCAAAGCCAGTGACTTACATCTTGGTGAATGGAGAGAAGTTGTTAAAGCCTGCCCTAACAAAAAAGGTAAAGGATGGACATCCATCTATAAACAAATACAGGAAAGAATAGACTATCTTTGTACAACTGAAGCTGAACTGGGAATCGACTTGGATAAACCTCTAAGTGAACAGGATCCTTTGGATAGACTGAATGATCTGGAAAACAAGAAAAGAAATTAGAACTATTAAGCCATGTTTCAGTGATTGTTGTTAGCTCTTTTAGTTCTGTTTTTAAGTTTTTGTTCTCTTTGAGAATCTTAGTATTTACATGTTGCGTGGTAAGAAAATCAAGTTTTTCTTGTTTTAATACTAAAATATGTTCTTTGCATGCATTTAGTTCATGAACAAGATCTCTATGTTTTGACATTGTTCTTCAACATAATTTAGATCGATACACAAATAATCTAGATATGTTTTTCTATCATCACTATCTTCCATTTCATGAAGAGTGTGTACCTTTCTCATAAAGATCTTTACCCATTTACCATTTTTGGCACCATCTTTGCTGACCGCATCATTATCTTCAGCTAGTGCCATGAGTACCTTAACCTCAACCATCTCATTGTCATCTGATGACACTTCTTCTTCATCCCATCCATAGGCTTCAGTGATAAGACATTTGTTCTTAACCATTAAGACTTTGGAAGCTGAAGCACTTGAACTCAGGAGAGCCAGTTTAGCCTTGACTGTGTTGTATTTAGCTTTAAAGTCCTTGGTAGGCCTTAGTTCTGGTTTGGGTGCTGAGAGTAACTGAGAAGTTTTGGTTGAAAGGGTGATTGATATGAAGGAACTGAAGATTTTGACCAACAGTCTCTTGCAAAATGACCCTTCTTGCCACATTTATGTCATTCAGTTTGTTCAGTTGCTTTTGCATTGCTTAACCTTTGAGTACCTTTTTTGAAGAATCTTTTCGACTTGGCTAAAAGAGCTCTTGCTTGATATTCTTCTTCTAGGTCATTTAAGTACTCTTGACTGCTTCTTGTATCCTCTTCATCATCAGACTATTCTTGAAAGCCAGACAATAAGTAGATATAAGGCAGTTGACAAAGGTGTTGCAGAGACAAGAGATTTGTTCTTTTTAGTTTCATAAATGTTGTCTTAGGTTTCTTTATTTTGAGAGTTTTACCAAATAGAGAATTCAACTTAGAATCTTTCACATGAGTTGTGTTTTTAAGACTTGGCAGAAACTTTGCCACTCTTTGGTAACCGCAATTATAAAACCAGTATTTATTTCAAGCTTTGAAAGTTTGATGCCATCATTTACTAACTCATTCATCAAAGCTTTGTATCTGGTAAAAGTTTGTGTTAGTGTTTCACCTTCTTTGAATTTGAAGGTGTTACAACACAACTTTAGGTTCATAACCCTACTTTCTTTCACATCAGAGGGGCCCTCATGATACAGTATCAGGTCATCCCAGGTTGATTTAGCTGTTAAGCAGTTTATGACAGAATTCATTTGGTCATCTGGAAGGACAGACATGATGAGACTTTTGAGTCGTTGATCTAAGTTAGCAGCCTTTCTCTCATCTCCAGTCCATTGTCCTTCTGGCTTCCTTTGACCAGCTGTCATGGGGATAAAAGGACCATTTTTGATGATATTTTCAAATTGAGGTTCAATACCAAGAATGTGGCACATAAACCTCTTTTTTCAGTTGGTGAAATTTTCCACTTCTAGTACAGGAGCGACATTTAACTATCCACCCCTGTATTCAAGAGTCTGTGGTACTTCTACTGCTGCCATTTAAGATGGATCTTGATTTTAAAAATCTTTGAGCCCTTTTATATATCATTTTAAAGGGATTTTATAAACCAAAAGGCTCTGATACCACTTGTTGGTCCCTTGGAATCTGATATAAGGTTTATCAAATTAAACTAATCAGATTCCATAGCAACAAAGTGAGTTTTAAACAAATATATATAAACAATATAAAGAACAAGTTTAAAACACACAGAAGTACTTTTCAACGTATAGACTTTTATTAGAATCAAATAAAGAATCTATGACACACCTTGCTTGCGGAATAGCAAGGTGGTTGAATGACAATTGGGGTGTTATCTCCTTCGAACTTATTCTCTAACCAAAGTTATGAGAATAAGAAAACAAACTTGTTATGACTAAACTGAAGCTTCAGCTTTCAGTAGTACGAGTCAGTTTGTTTGAGAGATAAATGAACTCTTCAATGTGTATCACATTAATTGGAAGAGATAACATTTACTCTGGGAATCCCTTTCCTTTTATAGGCAAAGGGATTAGGGTTTACAAGTTTTAACCTAGCTACGTGGCAAGCATTAAATGGGTGGTTGAGCTACCATTTAATGCACGTTTGCTTTCTAGTACTAGGTACAGTCCTTTAAGGAAAGTTGTTGTACTTCTATACCAACTTTAGAAGTAGCATTTCCCAAGGAGATTGCTTTATTCCTTTTGACATAAAGCAATCTTTTTCCCGCCTTGTAAACCTTCTAGAAGTGAAACAACACGTTTCAGCTTCTGTTAAGGAGATAGACAACATTCAGCTTGGAATTATCAGCCAAGCTGAACTAAAGCTCCAACAAAGAGTCCTTCTTCAGTTTTTGTACCGTTGCATACACTGAAGTGAAGATAATTCCCAATCTTCTAAGGACCTGAAGAGTTGACGCTGAAGGAACTTCAGCGACTGAAGCTGAAAGGCTTCAGTGACTCAAACTGAAAGACTTCAGTTTGAGAAACACTTAGGGGATTTTATGTTTAAATCTACTGAAAGACTAAAGGGCTCAGGAACTGAACCCAACATATATGCCTTGGAATGTAAATTACGTGCAACATCATTTTAGAATCAGGTTTTATGACAAGTTGGGTGTTGGGTGGAAAAGAAAAAAGACGGGAGAAAAAGGCCGGGAGAAAAAAGACCTCAGGTACCAACCGTGCAATCGCAAAATGACAAAAAAATAAAACAATATAGGTTACTGTATTAACTAAGT
>BQNB010139331.1:6064-17574 GCA_026074375.1 Tanacetum coccineum
AAACTTGACTTGATTCTCAACTGTATAATTACTGATGTGGAAAACAGACTCCATTCTTTCAAACCATTGAGATAGATCGGCAACTCCTTCTGTTCCTTTAAAGTTTAATGGTTGACATTTGAGAAAGTCAGTGTAAGTGCATTCACGGGCAGTTCATTCTGTCCTTCTAACACCCGTTCCCGAATTATGGCTATCATCACCATTCGTATTTCTGTCAGCATCACGTGCTACCAAAGCGGCAGTAACGCCTTGGTCAATCATGGCCTGAAGCTGGGCATTAGTGACATATGTGGTGTTGGTTGTTTCTGGGGCTGTGTTTGACCTCGTGACTCTTTTTGATGCCATTGTATTTAATCACACAAAAATATAATACCTGTTAGATTTTATAAAATCATAACCATGACATGACATATACACAATAAGTAAAGAGAGATCACAACACACAGTGAGATATACCACTGAATTGAAGTTAACAATGGTGTAACTAAATCGACATTCATTCATAATAAATTCGATTACAGACATGACATAATACCACCATTCCATATATAATTAGAAAACATACATGATTGGTTCAGATATAAAATGGTCACAACGGTTTGGTTACAAGATAAAATATACAACCTAAAGCCATACTAGCCGGGAGTTACCCGTAATACTTAGTAGGCTGTACAAAATAACTAGCCATAACATGATCTATGAACTGCTACCAGCCTCCTCTGGTGCATCGGGCTGTGCCGGACCCTTAGCGGGTCCCTGCTGACTCTCGAACTCTGTCATCTGGGTCTGAAGTCTCTTCAGCAGCTTTAGTGCCTTAATGAACTGTGCCTGTCTCCTGCGGTCTGCTGCCAACAACTCTATAATCACCGCCTGTCTCCTGCGGTCCGCTGCCTGCAACTCTGAAATCACTGCCTGCTAAGCCAATACCGTAGTACATAATGACATAACCTCTAAACGTGCTAGGTCACTAGCATCCATGGATCATCCCCAAGCCTCTCGAGACATCCTAGCCTCTCTCTCCATGAGTAGAGTTGTACGAGCATGTGCACGCCTATCCCTATACAACATGTTGGGCCGACCAGCCATCAACTGTTGTGCATCATCTAGCCTCGTATAGATCTCGTCCGTATCCTGTATCATAGTAGTGACAAGGTCTGTCACTCTCCGACCTAACTCTGTCTTACCAGTAGCTGGTGCCCCTGACATGTCCTTAAGTATCTCATCCCAAGTATCCATAATCCCATAACCAACATATCTCTCCGTATCATGCCTAATCTCCCTATCCATGGTGGTAACAAAACCATAGTCTACTCTAGAACCTCCAATCGGTTTAGCAGCAGCAGACGATGAGCTCTCTCTGACCTCGTACCTAGGACCAAGAGCAATACATGACCTCTTCCGAGGTAGTAAACAAACCTCAGGCATGTCTGCTCTATGGACAACAGAGGGTAGCATCAAAGGTGGTGATGATGTAGGTGCTAGTATAGGTAGGAGTGGTGGTGTCCCTGATGGAGGTGTACCTAATGGTGGTGGATGTGAAGTAGAAGGTGCCTCGGCTCTTAGCCGGATCATAGCAGCTATATATCTTAATGGATAAGTAGGACTAGCAAGTGGTGGTGATGATACAAGTAAGGGTGGTGATAACGGTAGTGGTGATAGTATCGAGGGTAGTGGTAGAGAAGGAATCTGAGGCAGTGGTGATGACCATGGGGAAAGTGGTGATGGTGGTGGAGTAGGTATAGCAAGGAGTCTGGCAACCTCTGTATCAGACTAAAATGGTATAGGTGGTTCATCTTGGATCGATATCCTAGCAGTAACCTGGTATGCAAGATGTGGTGGTGGCGTGGCCGTAGACTTGTCGGTCTCAAACGGCTCAGTTTCCTTAGTAGATGAGGTATGATCAACAGCTGGTAAAGTAACAGCTGTAGAGTCAGCAGGAGCTGAGTGCTCTTCCTCCTCCTCATCATCCTCGTCCTCCTTAACATCATCATCATCATCATTGTCATCATCGAATGACTCATTATCATCATCGTCATCATCTCCTCTGTCAGCAGGATAATCGGTGGGGTCCTCCTCAGGAATATATCTTGGTAAATCAGTAGTAGGTGAGATAACAACAAGCAGTGGCTGCTCCTCAGCTGGAAGTACCTCATCCTCTGGTGGCATAAACTCCGAGTATACAGGCTCAGGTACATATGGTACATAGACAGGTAAATGTGGTGCATGCTCTGGTTCCTCTAGGCAAGGCATATAATCAGGAGATGGTGAGGCCTGAAAAGCAGCTACCACATATACATACGGATCCTCTGGCATCTCGGGTGGTCCATCGACCCCCGAAGATCCGATGTCTGACAACCCACCAAATGGACTGGATACAGCAGTGTATGTAACCGTGGAATCCTTAGAATCCGACATGATAGTATCTGAAAATCCTAAATAGCTTATATTAGTATTTAATATAAGACTCTTCTAGTAATATACATTTATATCATAACATGTATATCAATCATGAATGCATCTAGTCTAATCAACTAATGCAACAACTAGTGTATGTATGTATGTCCCGTGAAAATCCCTTTGTATAATGCAATGTTTGAAAAGGGTTATAGTCCAGCAAAAACATTTGACCTTCTTCTCTATAACCTTGGCTCTGATACAATCTGTTAACCCCCCAATTGAGCGGTCGCAATGGAATTGGGTCGAGGAGAGGTGATTACTTCATAGATCAATAACACAAGATATATAAAAGAACGGCCAAAAAGTCATTTAAAACCGATACATTGGATTTAGCAAAGTGTTTGTTACAAAAGCCCGTAGCTTCACTTGTTCAAAGTACATATTATGAAGATTCCAGTCCATAAGAAAATAAGAAATGTTTTCTCCCTAACATGTAATGCAACAATATCTTTATTGCATATTTTGACTTCCAAAAAAATATTCACGAACCACCAAGGTATCCCTTGTCTTTGCTACCTTACTGATTTCCCTGGGGGGTGAAGAAGGGGGAAATAGCATTGCCATAAAATTGTCAACACTATATTGGTTGACTGCCGTTGTGGATTCATAGGTTTTATTAAAATGTATATGTCAGTTGTTTGAGGACGCCACACCACAACAAGATTTCCCCCATGATAATTGCAAATAATAAATAGAATAGATTCGCAAACATCATTACAATTGTGGATTACGTTTTCCTAAGTCATGACACTGCAAGCTCTCGACCATGTATTAAATTGCAATATAAATTAACACATTGCTTCCCTAAGCTCATGACACTGAAGCTCAACATAAACGAATACCATATAAATTGCCAACATTCCCGTAATGATGTTCTAACCCGCAACATCCTATGTCCGACATGGTATACGTTCGTTGTCCAGCAAACCGGCACAGTAAGCATGACTCACCCGAACGGGGATATCAATCCCAAATAGATCTATTTATAACATTCACGCTCATAACAATAATTAACAGTTCATGAAAATGGGCTCAGAGGGTTATCGCTACTTAGGCAAATACGTAATCGTAAATGTGAAATGTCCACTTGCGTCCAATTGTAAAACATGCATATGTTTTTCACCCCAAAACTTTTAAATCATTAAAATGTAAAATGTAGGGCTATGAACTCACTTGAGTAAATGAATATCAAGTATATCACAGAAAATGCGTCAGATAAACGCCGAATGCAACCTAATTAATTATAGGCCGTATGAGTACTAAACACTTTGAATAACTAATACCATATATAATTCTATATAGCTACATCACCATCTAATTTCATTTGTGAAATTGTATTTATAAAGTTAAAACGTTTATAAATATTTCATTAGTAAAAACGACGTAACTTTATCGTTTTAAGCCCGTTTCTTGCGTTTCTTATGTCCACGCTTTCGTATTAAGACGAGTTATCAAAATATTACATTTTCATATTTTTAGTCCCCTGAAGAACAGTGGTTTTTACTGTTCATGACAGTTTATAAATTTATTTTTATAGATTTGGTTATCGTAAAACTAGTAAATGTCGTATCTTATTCGTTTTAGCTCCGTTTTTAGTGATTCTTTCGAGCACGTCTTTGTTATTAAAAGTTCTATCATATTAATGATGTTTTCAAAATATTCATGTCTGAGATAAACAGTAACGGTTATAAAAATAGTTTTATAAAAGTATTTATTGTCGTAAACTCGCGTAATTCATAACTCCTTCGTTATTGATCCAAAAATTACGATTCTTATTGTTTTAGAATCCTAAAATTATGTACTATCTGGGAAAAATAACAAACCTTATATATCAGAAGTATTTTATAACTTGTTTTTAAAAAAAATTCTTTTATAACGAGTTTAATTAACGTATAACTTGAAATTAGCGTATCTCTTCGTTATAAATCGGTTTTTCGAGGTTCTTATCTTTTTGGAATCCTCATGAGATGTAGTATTTTTATAAAATACAAAATATATACCTTTATTTTTGAACTAAAACATAAATTTTGAAGTTTGTGGTAAAAACATGTTTTAAATTTGATTTTGCCCTTTTAAGCTTAACCACCTTGTTAAAAATCCATTAATCTCAAGAACATCAACTCTTTACTTTTACTTGTTCATAACTTTAATATGTAACTTTTATACCACCATTTATGTATACTTGTTATAAGTAAATCATCACTTGTATAATACTGGTATGTGCTTAAATACACATACCTTTTACCTTTAAAAATAAGCTAAAATAACCAAAAACGGACTTAAACATCACTTATACATCCATTATAACATGATATGAACATTCATACAACATATATAAAAGTTTACCAAATCATAAACAAGTGTAAAAATCCATATTTCATGTAGTTAAGCATCCTAAAATGGTGATTTGTAAATAGAACTTCATATATGAATACAATTCATAAAAAAATATTAAAGATATTAAGACTTTAGATGACCCTTATATGATGTATATGATGAACCTCATTATCTAAAACCCTAGTTTAGATATTAAACCAATGCTTAACAATTTGTAAACCAATAGTTTTTCCAAAAGAACCTTAACTTTTCCTTTTCCTTGCATTATCCTTGGTAATTGCTTAACCAAGCCTTATTAAAAACACCTTAGTCTCTTTGATATTTCATGTAGGGAATGTGTGTAAATATTGTAAATAAATTTTGTATGGTTGGTTTGTGTTGGTGATTGTTGGTCGTGGCCTATAAGGGTGACAAAGGGAGTATTTTTGAGTTTTTCACTAAGGAAATGGAGTATGTATGTGTGTTCTATACTAGTTAATGTATTATATAGTCTTAAAACTAGTCAAGTTCACTATTGAGGGGTCATAAGGAAAGATGAGGGATTTAAGGTAAATACTTGGTCAAGAAAACATAAAGTTTTAATGAGTTGGATGAATGTACATATACCAAGTTGCAAAAGTGTGCTGGACACATTGTTCCCCTAATGTGTTGTAGCCGTGGAATGTGGGGGGGGGGGGGAGGAGTTTCTAGATGGTATTTGGTCTTAACAAAATATCTAGTAAGAATTTTAAGTTACAAGTGGTAGTTTAATATGTAAAGGTAAGTATAAATGTAATACTTGAAATGTGTAGTTTCTAACTTGTTTATTTTATGTACCATGTGACTAACAATATTAATCATGGGTAAAGTTTAATAAAACTTTGGGTATTGGGTATAAACATGGGTATTTGTTGAAGCGTAGAAAAGTTTTGGTGGTTCCGGGTATGCCTAAACGTATTTTATCACGAAACGTAAACACTTTACGTAACCAATAAAAATAAAATGAACAAAGTTAATAATTATCCTAAAAATAATTACTTAACACTTGCTTGATGTAAACATTTAATTGTTTGATGCCTGTTTACATTGAACGATAATTTTTAGCTTATGCGATTTAACTTAACGATTACGATTTAAAAGCAAACGCGTACAATACTAAAAACACATAGTGAAGTTATTGACGTCGTAAATGACCCTAAAATACGGGGTGTTATAGATATGGCGTATCGACTTCCTGTACAGATTTAGTTTTCGTTTTTAGTTTTTGTTTTCTAACCAATGATTATTCAGAGATAGAATTTCTTTTTTTTGAGCATTAATACGGGAACCTACTGAATGAGATGAAGAATTTGGTGATACTTATTATTTGGAATCTATGTGTGTTGTAGTCATGCTGGAATTCAGACGCATTTACAACACACATCCTTGCTCATAAACGCAATATGGAGGATCATACCGAGCAAATCTCAAGGGAGTTTTCTGTTCTAATTCTTTAATTTCTTGTTTTTCATGTTATATTTATACAACGTGGGCGTTGTATATCTCAAGTGGGGGGAAGAGAATTAGAACACTATTTGTCCTTATTTTTACATTAATATGGCTAATTTATACTCAATTTTTTTTGTAGCACACTTTTGTGAAATTATTAGTCACATGAACCGCACACATAACCCTAATTTCTATATTGTGAGGATTTAGCCTATTCCGTTTCTCATTTTTTACCCAAATTTCACAAATATATGAGTGTGCCGATGACTGTAGTAAATTTTAAACTTAGCTTGGTATTCTATTCGAGACCACAATAATAAGTACTATTTTATATAGATGGAGTGACCTTTCTAAACTGGTAAATTTCTATGATTACACCAAAAACCCTATACATGTTATGATATTAACTAACCCCCGTATAAACCCTTTTGTTTACTCTCATCTTAAGAGTAAGATACCCCTAGAAAAACCTACTGAGCCATTCCTTTCGTTTCTTACACCACCAAATATTTATTTCGTTGCACCCTTACACCTTAGCCTACCCTATAGATTTAAGTCCTTATTCGGTTGCTAGTTGCTTTTGTGTAAAAGTATGTATTTCATGTGTTTGTGTGCGTATTTTATATCTTTAGTTAGGTCGGGAAATTGCACAAGGCAATGGGAATGTGAAAGTAGTAGTTATCTTTTATTTTTCGTGTGTTTACTACTTTTACTAGTATGATCAGAAATAAAATCCAGATTTATCATGTTCGTGAAATGGTAAAATTTTACACCAAAAATTCGTTTTCTAGTAGGTGTTTGAAAAAAAAATATAAAAAGAGAGAGAGAGAGAAAAAAGGAAAAGTTTATGAGATAATCGGTTCGTCTAAACTTAACCGATTTTATTATTTATGATGATCGATCATTCGTTGGTACGTGTTATAAACCAACGATGTAAAGTTATGTTGTATATTATTTTTAATTGGTCGCAATATAAACCAACTATCTACTTTTTGTATCAAGTGGTAGATATCGCCACTATTGTTGTATATTATATTATGAATGATTGAGAGTTGGCCGTTATGGGAACGCCAACTAAGGTTTGTTTTTATTGATCCATGATCAAGACATATACGAGTATAATTCGTGTATACCAAACAAAGTTTTGATTGATCCATGTTCTTGTATATTTATGAGTAGAATGGAGGGTTTGTCAATAATAAAATTGAGTTTATGGGTGGTAAATGATGAGTTAGTAGTTGCTTTTGTGGCAGGGGGAAGGGGGGGGGGTGGGTTTGGTGCTTTCTTTATTTGGGCGTTGTGGGGGGGGGACGTAAGTGTGGGGGGGGGGGAGGGGGTGGGTATAGATTGGTGTGGGGGACGTGGTTAAAAGGACAAGATGATTAGGGTGGAAAAGGGTCTTGGGGGAGAGAAGACGAGTAGAGATGTCGAGCAGAAAAAGAGAAGGGTTGTTTGTAGGCCCAGGCGATAAGAATGGCAAAACGAAAAATAAAAAAGCAGAGAGAGTCGAGTGGATATAAGGTTCAGAATGAAGGTTGGTGACGAGAGGGGGGAGAGGGGGAGGAACGCGTAGAACCGTGAAAGTAGACTAGATAGAGGCGAGTAAGGGATGGTGAGTTAGGAGTTGGGCAAGCGTAGTGGTAAGTATAGCGGTAGAAAGTAAAAAGAAAAGTCACAACAAAAGAAGAGGAGAAGAGCAACTGAAATCAAAGAGAAACAGTATGGGAAGAGGGCTTAAAAAACTAGCTGAAGGAACAGTGTTGATCGGAAAGAAAAAAGAGGGAGGAAGTAGAGTATGAAGAAGTGACAGAAGTAAAAGGGGAAGTAGTAGCTTGAAAGACGAGTACTGGTAAAAGTTAAAGGGGGCGAGGGTCAGGGTGGTAGGAGGAACTGGGACGGAGCGGAGTGTGACAAGCTGACTGAAGGTGGGGGAGTAAACAGGAGTAGCACAGGAGCTTGACACAATGGGTGGTAGAAAGTTAACTACAGTATGATAAGATAAGTGAGTAGAAGGGGAATGCAGTCAGGTAAAAGGTAAAGTGGAGGTCAAGTGGGATAAAATCTAAAGAGAGGAAAGGCAGAGTGTTATGTAATCTTAGGCGGGAACGAATAAAGGGGAATGTTAAAAAACAGGTGAGGTCAGGGTGTAGGGAGAGTAAATAGTTAGTAGAAGACAAGTTAACAGATAAAACGCACGAAGTGGGACAGGGAAGGAAGGAGTCGCCAACTAAACTGAAAGATGAAAGGAAAAGTAAAATACGAAGTTTTGGAGAGTGAAGAGAAGAGAGTTGGAGTGAAAGTGAGTTCGAACTAAATGTTGGGGGAAGGGGAGAGACCAAGATTCTTTCGAGGGTGTTAACGCGTAGAACAGAGGCAAAAAAGGGGGCGTAGTAGGGGAAAAAAGAGGGAGTGTTAAATAATTTTGAAGATAGGGCGAGTGGAGTTAAAGGGCTCAGGAAAAAAAGGAGAAGAAAAAAGAGGTTTAGAGGGAATGAGGGGGTGGCTTGATAGTTACTAAGAAAGAGCGCACGGAGAGGAAAAAAACAAAAGGAAGAGAAATGAAAGCTAGATACTGAGATGAGACTAAATCGGCTGCGAATAGGAACCGGAGGTGCAGCTGCCATTGAAGTCCTTTGGTGCCTCTCATTAACACCTCGCTCTCCCTTATCCCCTTTCTCACTTTTTACATCCCTTTCCTTCTACTCCTTCCTCCCCTCTACTCTTTTCCTAACCTTCCTCTTTATCCTACTCCCCCTTCATCTCTTCTTACCCTCTTTACTCTCTCGCCACCCTCATCCTTTCCTTACTTTCCTTTCTCCTTTCCTTGCTCCTCTCTACTTTTCTCTACCTTCATACATCCCTGACGATTTGGTTTGCATCGCATGAGAGAGTGAGCATTCACATGTGTCTCACTTTATGAGTTGAATGTGTTATGTGTGGTTTTGTCACCATGTTAGTGATTTACTGTTGGTTAGGATTACTAACTTCCCATACACTATATCATTCTTCACTTAACCTATTGGTTTTACTCGAATGAGGGATTTCAAACAAGGTTATATTGTAGTGAGCTATGTATGTACTCGATCATGGATTGGGCACGTATTTAATGTTTGTCACCTTAGTTGGTTTATATATTGGTAAAGATTACTAAGTTATCTTTTGCTTATTAGAGTTATAGGATGATGAGCAATCACAAGTATCGCGGTCATGGATTTGGGCGTGCATTTGTGGTTTTGTCGCCTTTTTTGGAATATTGATGTCGATAGAGATTAGAAAGAATGATCAAACTTAAACTTAATAATTTACTTAATTTACCTTTTTAAACTTGTTTACTCTTAGCTTTTGTGGTGGAGATGTGTATCCTGCCAGCTTATGATTAAATAATGTCCACCGGTTGAGCATATTGAGCGAATTACCAAAATGTTATCACATAGATTAGTTGAGTGATCTAAGTGTTTTTATTTTCCTATTTCATGAGTTTTGGTTGTATTGTAGACTAGTAAATTAAATGAAAAATATGTTAAAGAAAAAATCTTAAAACCTACCTTGGTTTGGGATACATTTTCATAAGTTTTCTAAAGTCTACTTGAGGACAAGTAGGATTCAAGTGGAGGGATATTTGGTGACATCAAATAACATATATTTTATAGCATCATTTCCCAAGCTAAATTGCTCGTTTTACATTATTTATGTATGAATTGGTACTTAATTAATTATATTTTGGATTTGCAGTAATTACCGAGCAAAGAGTAAAAGTTAATCAAAAGGCACACATTTTGGAGCTTAAACGAAAAAATCATGAAGAGCACTGTTCTGACAACCTATACGTCGTATCTATCAAGGAAGATACGACGTATCCGTGCCCTAAACTTCACTCAGCATCCATGAAGAAAAGATCTATACGTCGTATCCAGATGAAGCCATACATCGTATTCAAAAGTACAAGTCATGGAATATTCTGGAATATAATAATCGTGAAGCCCATGCCAAGAAACCCCAATATGATGTATTCAATACGGCGTATCGACTAAATTCCAGGCCTTATAAATACCAAACCCTAATACGAATTTTAGAGATACAGAAACACTGAGAAATAGGCATTAACCACCATGTTCGATTTTCAGAAGAGAAGAGAAGCCAGGAAGGTCCTGCAAAGTGCTTCAATCCATAGGAAAACCCTTGTAATTTCTATACTCTAAATACGCATTCGGTTTTTCATATCGTTCGATTTCATTATCATTTAGTTTACTTTAATCGTTCATCTATGATATGTGTATAGTTACAATGGCTATTGGCTACTACCTTTAGGTATTAGCCATGTTTACGATAATATAATGTTTGTTTATTTAGATTGTATGCTTATTCATTGCACGTTGATTATGTTTATCAATTTATACTCTTTTATGTGCTTAAGTATGCGACCTATCATTCAACTGGATCTAGGAATACAAATAGAGCGTTAACTAGAGTCTGGGATGGCTCTCCATACAACAATTTTATATATCTAGAGTAATAGGATCATAAATATTAACATGTCTTTATCCTTGGTTTAGTGAATAGGCAGACTAGCAGGTAACTGGGACTAACAAATAACCGTCTGATTCCTTGGGTAAAGATCTCGACAGTGGACTACTAGTATATAAAAAGCCATTAAGCATTAATTTAGTAAATTCTCGTTGAGCCAGGATTCGATAAGATCACCATTATTGTCCCTTAAGATAGATTATAATCAACAATGAATGCGTTATGCGGATGTGTTAAATGTGACTGAATTGACGCATCTAGGGTTTAGGAAAAAGTACCGCCTAAACCCAGGAATGATATGTTACCAACAAGATAAGATAATCATTGCACTTATAAACAAAACCTGCATTTTATTATATTAGATATGGTTAATATTTTTTCCTTATATTAGGCTTGACCGCTTCTTTATATTCTATCTATCAACTTGTGTGTGTTAATCTCCCTCATCTTAGTTTAGGTAAACCAAAACTCGTGCCAGTCTCTCAGGCTGAAAACCTCCCTTTTGCGTTAGTTTAGGTTTAAATTAGATTTAACATTGGATTAATTAGGAGTAACTTAGATGTAGTTTATTGGATATCACAATACAAGCTTAGGAATGATGGGTTGGCCAAATTTCTAGAGAGAGAAAGTGACTAGTCTAGTGAGAGAAAACACCTTAAGTGTGTGTATTATCAAATGAACAACCAACCCCTTCCCATGGCTGGAAAGGGGTAAAAATACATGTG
>BQNB010139332.1:0-17574 GCA_026074375.1 Tanacetum coccineum
TTTAAGAAGTAATCATAAGAAGATGTTATATGTTATCAGATATTACATAAGTTGGTCTTTACAATCGATCTAGACTCTGTATTATGCGTTTTGTTTCTACTTTGGTGTTTTAGTTACGCATTTTGTCTCTAATGTCCGTGTTGTTAACAATTGGTCGTCAATGACACCAAAGGATCACAAGTTATGAATTTCCTTGAATTTGATCCTCTCCAAATCTCCAATCATCATTTGAACTTAAATACGAACTTGTCAACTAGATAATTTGCTTCATAGCTATTTAATTTGTTTGTGGTTTATTCAAAAACCTGGATTATCTAATCTGTGGACATTGGAACCCGCAAGGCTGCTATAACTGGTACAGAGTGTTGGCCCTCATTTGGAAATATCCCAGTCTAGAATAATCCCAAACACCATATACGCAAAAACTAATTTAGGGTGTTGGGTTGATTTATCTGAAAGCTCTTTTGAAAAGCTTATGATTTTATTTTTTTCTTTATCAAAAATGAGTCAATAAGTCCTCGCCATGCTCTTTTTCTTGAGCTTATTGAATTTCAAAGACAAATAAACCAATAAGCTTCTTAAATAAGTCAAACAAACACCTATTTAGGGGATGTTTGGGTACGCTAAAGCTCAAGCAATTGTACAAACTCAAAAAAGAAACTCCAACTTTCAATTTTAGAGCTCAGGCTCGTGTCTGTTTTTTTCTCTTACAAACATATTAATAAGCTCTTTAAGCTCCAAATATGATAATTTTTGGACCAGGCTTATACATTTGCACAACGTCACTTCCTATCCCAATATTAACGACCCAACTGCATGCTCCCAAACAAACAACATTCGAACATGATTCACTATCCTTATTATTTTAATTCTTCTTTTACAATCTCAATGTAGCCTCAAGGTCGTCATGTTCAAAATTTTGATTGGTGAACGTCTTGGTATTGTTAGGGAAAAGTAAGAGGCGGCCACAAGAATACCAAAGAAAAGAAAACTCGACTTTCCGAAGGTCACCCCTTGTCTGTTTACCCGTTTATTTTAGTTCTTCAATTTTTTTACCTTGGACGAAAGCTGGATACAAGAAAGCCAATCAAAACGTAAAACCCGAGGCCCTACATGGATGTGGAGTACATCCTGGCCATACCCGAGCGCATCGGGTGCATGACTTTGGTTAAAGCCAAACCCAATGTTCTTGCTGGGGTGTTTAGATATAAGATCAAATTAAGAGTTACTAATTTGTTGAAACATTCGGACTGAAACTGTATAAGAACCAGAACTCGGCCGGGTTAATTTTGAGGGCATATAAAAGTATATACACCCATATCGGAGCCAAAAGTCTCGTAACATATCATGTGAACCCAAAATGGATGCAATTGAAAAGTATACCCGAAAGCTAAATAATAAAAATAGGAGCTTACATTCCACTGCTTGTCCACTATAAATTTGTAACACCTCATATAGAGTCGCAGTGGAATATGAGTCTGAGAGTGTTACATCATAAATCAATAGCACAAGATGAGAGAACGACCTTTATATGAGTCGTTTGAAAATGATACATTGGATTAAATAAATTGTTTGTTACAAAAGCCCGAAGCTTAACTTGTTCATCCTCAGAAAATGTAAAGATTTTAATACATAACAAATACTCCAAAATGTAATGCACTTAAATCTTTATGATAATGTGACTCCAAAATGATGACCACCAATGTATCCTTGTTCTTGCCTTATTGACCTGAGAAAAACATGCTTTAAAACGTCAACATAAAGTTGGTGAATTCACAGGTTTAAGTAATGTATAAAGTGGGACCGCAAGATTTCCAAGTGCAAGATATGTAACACATACAATATCTCAAAATGTAATTACGAAATACACTAAGCTCATGACACTGAAGCTACAACATGTATGTGTGCAAATTAATGCCAATAATGGTGCCAGTGTAGATGTTCACCCGCCCAACATCCAATACCTGACATGTATACGTCCGTGTTTCGGTATAGCCAAAAACTAGTGAGCGATACTCTCAGATATTGGGGATGTCTATCCGCAAGATGAAGATCTACTTCTATAAACATTCGCAGCTTACAACAGAAATTATAAGGTACATGATTTCAGGGCCATAGTGGGTTTATCGTTACTTAGCAAACTCGTAATTCGTTTAAAGTGTACTTGCATCCAAATGTAAAAGAATGCATTGGTTTCTCACCCCAAAAGTTGTAAATCATTGTAAGTGTATAAAATGAGGCTATGAACTCACCTCAAGTGAATGAATTGATTATATAAATCACATTAAGTGAAAATGTCTTCCGTGAAAAAAATCCGAATGCAACCTAATTATTTATAAGCCGTATGAGAATAATGTATTTAATATAAATACAACATTATGAGTTATAGAGTTACACCACCACCTAATAGTTTTTGTTTAATTTTAAAAAAGTCAAAACAATATTTAAATTGTACTTGTTAAATAAATGTTTATGTATTTGTATTTGTAAAAATAAAATGTTATCTTTGTCGAACAATTGATTATTTGTTATTAATACGTGATTTAATATTTTTATTGTTTATATAATGATATTATATAAATAGTTTAATTGTTTTATAAAATAATATTTATAAAGTTAAAAACATATATATATATATTTTATTATAAATCGATATACATATATTACTTAAGGTTTTTATAGGCCAAACGGACCCGAAAACACTCATAAACCACTTTTTTATATTTCTAACACCTTGTTATATTTTTATAAAAATACAAAAAATTGTTTAAAAAAATTAATTAGCTTTTGTAATTTCTATTTACCCGAAATCCTTAAAAACTCATAACTTACCCATTTTAACTCCGTTTCGTTTGTTCTTTATATGTATGAAATCGTGACGAGATAAACTATCAAAATAAAAAACTAATAGATTTTATAAAAATCTGTGCCAAAACAGTAAACTCAAACTGTTTTTATAAAACTATCTTTATAACTTTAAATCTTGCAAAACTCATAACTCTTTCATTTTAATTCCGTTTTTAGAGTTTTTTTATATGCACGATTTCCTTATGAGATGATCTAACATAATAAAATAATTATACATTTTTATCAGATTCAAAACAGTGCCAGTTTTTATAAAACTTTTTTTTATAAAAACACTTTTATTTATTTAATTATCGTAATCTCGTAAAATTCATAACTTCTTCATTATAGCTTTGAGTTTCGAGTTCTTTATATGCTTGAAATCCTCATGAAATGTACTATTCAAATCTATAAAGTTTATAATTTATAAAAATTCGAATTTACTCAAAATGTATAAAACAGTTTGTATGTATATATATAGTTTATAAAATTAGTTTTTTTAAATTATTACTGATTAATCTTTTTATACAAGTCAGCTAAAATTATTATTACCACATGGCTTGGAATATTTTGTATCCTTAAGTTTATGTCCATCATTCTTGTCCAGATAAAAAATCCTCACAATTATTTGTGTATAAACTTTGTAAATAAACTATTTAACAATCAATTCACCCAATTAATTTATAAATTAACCAACACTTATATAACATATGTTCTTGAATTCTAACACATTTTTAGTATTATTTTTACATTGAAAAAATGTATATTCGATTTCTGTTACATGGTTGTTTTATGTTATAAACTTATAAAATAAATCCTAGGTGGTGATTAAACAATATATAACAATTTATATAAATATGAAATGGAATAATTGAAAGATAGGGTTTACTGTTAAACCATAAAAGAGTGTAAGAGGTTTATAAAAACACCAATGAAACCCTTAAAAGGTAACACTAATTTCGAAACCCAAAATTTCTTTCTGATTCAACCCTTGATAATCAACACACAATCTTCCCCAAATCACCATGCTATATAACTTAGATATTACTCATAAACACTTGTATGATTTACCTTGCTAGAATCAAAACAATGGAAACCCTAAATACAAATTTTGAGCCATGAGTTTATAAGAGAAACAAGAGAGAAAATTTGACTTGTTTACTTACAATGGAAAGTGTGTGTGGTATAACTTGCCTAGGACTTTCTATTTATAGTCACAAGTATTATGTAAACTTCCTTAACAACCCATGGATTAGGATGTGGTTTTGGTACATTTTGTAAGGTGCTCTCCTCATCCCTAGGAGAAAGGAACTGCTAACAGGGGGGAGGATAAGTGATTTGCCGATTTATGGAGAAATGGAGTTTTAGGTCTACTTGGTATGTTATAACTAGAATTGAAGTGACTTTAGTGGGGAGTTTAGGATTTATTAAGTGTGTAATACTTGTAAAACCGGCCATAAGGGTGTTTATAAGTGTAAAATGATTTAGTTTTAGGTATTGGATATAATAGTGGGTATTTGTTGAAGTATAGATAAGTATAGGTGCTTCCATGTATGCCTAAATGTATATTTTATTGCGAAAGAAATGAAGTTTTTCTTTACCTATAAAATAAATAATAAGTTATAAATTATCCCTCGTAATATTTTAACACTTGCCTTGACATAACACTTTTACTTGTTTGATTCCCCGTTACGTTTGAATGTTTGATTATTCTGCTTTAAGCGATTTAACTAAACGATGGTAAAATTAAAATCAAACGTGTAAAACCCTAAAAATAAATAATGGACAGTATTGAGTCGTAAAATGACTTGAAATAACGGATGGTTACAGTCTTCCTCCGTTAAAGGAGCCTTGTCCGCAAGGCTCAAGATGCGGCACTTGTCAAGGGTGCGGTTTTTATGAAGAGATGCGGATACTTCTTTCGGAATTAATCTTCACGTTCCCATGTGAACTCAGGACCTCTCTTCGAATTCCATCAAACCTTGATAATGGGGTAAGGCTTTGCTTTAACCGCTTGAGACTTTCGTGATGTCGCCTATGATCTCACTGGTTCTCAACGAAGTGAAGCGTATAATCAATATGTATTTCATCTAACGGAATTGCCAGCGGCTCATCGGATAAACATTTCTTCAAATTGGATACGTGAAACGTGCTATGAACCTTTCTTAGTTGTTGAGGAAGTTTGAGTTTGTAAGCAACGGTTCCCACTTTTGCCAACACCTTAAAAGGGCCAATATACTCGGGGTTCTACTTCTCCGTTTGCCAAAACGGATAATCCCTTTCCAAGGTGATACCTTCAACATGACCTTGTCACCAGCTTGAAATTCAAAAGGCTTACGCCTCACATCGACGTAACTCTTCTGGAGATCACGAGCGGCTTGAATTCTGCTCTTGATTTAAATGATCTTTTCTGTTGTCTCATGAATAATTTCTGGACCGGTGAGCTGAGCATCTCCGACCTCGGCCCAAACAAAACAGTTAGTTCGACACTTACGAGCATACAACGCACTCTAATTGGTGGCAAAAAAGGCCCCCTTTTTAATCGCTCGTATGATAACTATTAGAGTGATTGAGAAAACTCAATCAGTGGTAAGTGTCTATCCCAACCATTCCTAAAGTCTATCATGCAAGCCCGTAACATATCTTCTAGTGTTTGAATGGTTCTTTCACTTTGCCCATCAGTTTGCGGATGGTAAGAGTACTCATATCCAAACGAGTACCCAAAGCCTTATGAAATGACCTCCAAAACTATGACGTAAATCTACCGTCACGGTCACAAATGATCGAGACTGGTATTCCATGTCTCGTGACTACTTCTTTCAAGTACAGTCTTGTAAAATTATCCATAGAGTCATTTTCCCTCATCGGTAAAAAGTGTGTAGACTTAGTAAGACGGTCTACAATTACCCAAATGGTATCATAACCACTTGACTTCCTTGAGAGCTTGGTGATGAAATCCATGGTGATATTGTCCCACTTCCACTGAGGAATACTCAAAGCTTGATACAACAAAACCAGATTGTTTTTGGTGTAAGATATTGACCTTTAGGCATGTCAAAACACTTGCTAACATAAGTGGCAAATATCGGCTTTCATATGGGCCACCAGAATTTAATTTCTTTATGTATTGTAATTTGTCGGAACCCAGATGACAGATATTTTGACTTGTGGGAATCTTGCATAATCAGACTCCCTTTGGTCACCGTAGGCATGGAAACCAATATTATGTAGAGTTCAAACACAGCGTTTCGGTCAGACACGCTCGCATTGGTTCCAAGTTTTTCATTCTGGAGTTTTACTGATTCCCTTGAAGTCTCAACCAGCATACCTCCCACATCTTCAGCCTCGAGGTTTCCTGGTTTTCTTGCCTCAGTCTGAGCTTCCAAAATTTGCTTGGGAAGATCCAAACCAATAGTCATAACTAAGGCTCGAACCCGTAATGGCTGATTTCGTTCTTTTCTGCTCAAAGCGTCAGTCACAACATTTGCTTTTCCCAGGTGATAACGAATTTCACAATCGTAATTACTGAGCAATTTCAACCAACGACGTTGTCTCATGTTTAACTCCTTCTAATCAAGGATGTGTTGCAAACCTTTGTGATCAATGGACACGATACACTTTGTTTCGTATAGATAGTGCCTCCAAATCTTTAGAGCGAATACTACTACTCCTAACTTCATGTCATGGGTGGTGTAATTCTTCTCGTGAATTTTCAGTTTTTGTGATGCATAAGCAATCACCTTCTCATTTTGCATTAAGACAGCACCTAATTCTTTATACGAAGCATCACAATAAACAATAAAGTTCTCGGCTCCTTAAGGTAAAGCCAAGATAGGTGCGCTGCACAACTTCTCTTTTAATAGTTGGAAATTTGCTTCTTGTTTGTCACCCCAATCAAACTTGACCTTCTTTAGGGTTAGCTTGGTCATTGGTTTGGCGATCTTCAAAAATCCTTCAATGAATCTTCGATAGTTCTATAACTTTGGGAAATCCCTCTTGTAGTGGCCCTGAGCTCCATACTCAAAGCAAGTGAGAACCCTTTGATTTGCCCCTGTGGCTCTTTTGTTGTTGGCCGCAGCTGGACTCCTACAGTCCCGGCCATATGGCTAGTCCTTTTGCAGTTGGTGCACTTAGGAGCACACTGCCCATCGTGATGGTAGTTACATTTAGGGCATAGAGGTTTCTTGATCCCTTACAGATCTTTCCTAAGGCCCAACAGTAGAGGCCTTGCCACATTTATCCTTTGATAAGGTAGCTGCTGATTGATTCGTGAATTATTTCTTTAGGTGTCATTAAGCTTCCTTTTGTTTTCAGCTTGACGGTCAGCAAAAGTACAGGTCTTTTGATCTAGCAGTTCGGTTGCAAACTCAATGGCATCTTGCATTGTCTTGGGCTTAGATGCCATCACACTTCCTTGAATCATGTCGGGAAGTCCACCGACATACTTCTCGACCTTATCAGATTCTCAGGAAACATTCTCCCGCACATCAGTGCCAACTAGTAGAAACGTTAGTTATAGCTCAACACATCAATACCTTTTACCTTCAGGTTCCAAAGTTCAATTTACAGCTTCTTAATCTTGCCTCTTGGGCAGTACTTATCAGTCATCATCTTCTTTAATGCTTTCCAGGTCATTCCATATGCAACTTCATGACTAACAGTCTTAACGTGGGAATTCTACCATGTTAACGCATTTCCCTGAAGAGTACAAGTAGCAAACTTGATTTGGCATGCGACGGTGTAGTTTCTTATACGTAAAACATATTCCATTTTATCGAACCACTGAGTCAGACCAATGACTCCTTTAGTACCCTGGAAATTCAAGGATTGGCATTTTAGGAAGTCATTATAGGCGCACTCACGAGTAATAGGCACATGCCTTCTTCCGTCAGTTCTGGAATCGTGACTATCATCACCATTACCGCTACCTTGGGTATCTTCATACTCAGCTAACACAGTAGCAACTCCTTGGGCTATTAGTGCCTTAATTTCAGCATCGGTCATAGGGGTGGTGGTTGCGGTGGTTCTCTTTGGCGGCATTTTCTTCAAAATCACAAGAAAATATAATACACGTTAGATTTCATACAATCATAAACGCGACATGACATATGCATAATAAATAAAACAAGATCACAACACACAATGAAATATACAACCGAAGTGAAATCAACAATGATATAAATAAATCGACATTCATTCATAATAATATCGATACAGACATGATAGTTCTTGGTTACAAAATGACCAGTACAGATGAGATACAAAATGAAAATACGGTCCTAAGGCAATGCTAGCTGGGAGTTACCATAATACTTAGCATGCCACACAAGATGGCTAAAAGATGAAACAAGATCCCTACAGCCTACTAGTTGGGGGTTTTCCTGATAAAACTTAGTAGGTTAAGGGATAGCTACAAAATGGTACAAACACAAAACTGCTACCAGGATCAGCTTGTCCATAATGGGCTCTGGATCTCTAGTAACGAGCTCTGGGCTCTCTTTGGGGTTTTTCTCCTGTCGGTGTTCCTTGCTGAAGTGTGGGTCAACCTGTCGTATCCTCATTCCTCAGGACTCTGTAGCACACTGATTGATTATGCCAATGCCTTGACCTTGTCGTTTGCTAGGAGATCAGCATGTACCGCCCTGTTATAGTCTATGGCCTGTGACCATGCCTGCCGGGTGTGCCTAGCCTCGCTTTCTAAAAGCATAGATATGTGGAGATGATATCACTTATCGCTAAACAACATGTTGACTTGGGCTCTCAAAAGAGCTCGGTCATCCTGGGCGTCCTCAAATCGAACATACATCTCATGGGTATCCCGAGCAAGAGTAGCGGCAAGATATGTTAAACATCTTTTGCTCAAATCTTTTTTTTTCCTTTCCTTTCACACCCATCCAAAGTGGTCGGTGCTCTTCCCTCCATATCCCTAACCATGTCATCCCAAACATCCGTAATCCCATAGCCAACATCTTTAGACATAGTAAGTCCAGGGTTGGCATCCAAAGTATCAACATCCAATCTAGGCTGTCTAGCAGCAATAGCTGCTGAACACTCCCCAACCTCAAACCTACTAGTGGGAGTAGTGAAACGAGCTCTCTTTCGAAGCGGCATGTCCGCCTTGGGAATATCATCTCTATGAGTAGTAGATGGTAGCAACAGGGGTGGTGATGGTATCTCGATGCAGCTTCTGACGTATCATTGCTTCTTGTTAGCCCAAGTGGTGCATCAAGACATAGGTAGGGACTAGTTTGGTAGGTGGCGCGATGGTAGTGGTAAGGGTGAGATGGTATGGTAATGGTGGTGAGGAGATTCTGTGGGATTGAGATGATAATGGGTAAGTAGGGATGGTGGTGGTGATGGACAAATGTAGCTACCTCAGCAATTTAAGAATGAGTGCTCAGTTAGCAGTTGCCATGGGTATTGGGTGTCGAAAAGATATCCTAAGCCCTACAAGAATAGGATGATGGTAGTATAAGGGTGTAGCAGTGTCGGCAGGAGCTAGATGATCCTCCTCTCCTCCTTATCCTCCTCCTCGTCATCATTATCATCAACATCATCATCCCCTCCATCAGCAGGATAATCAGTAGGATCCTCGTCAGGCTCCTCCTGTAGATCCTCCTTTGGAACGGAGTCCGCAACATAGCCTGGTGATAGGGCTGTAGGTTGAAGCATCAGCTGGCAGGGATGATCATCCAATAGGTACTCATGTCATATTGTCACCAAGTACTCCGGGTACTCAGGCTCAGGTACATAATCTGGTGAAAGCGGTGCCTGCTCTGGATCCTCAGGACCAGTATATAGTCTGGTGAAGGTGGGTGCTCAGGACCAGGCATGTAGTCCGGTGATGGTGGTGCCTGTCCTGGAGACTGCGGTGCAGCCTCAGGTGCTTCTGGCTCATCATCAAATACCCACTGAAATCTCCATGGCTCAGAATCATAATATACGAACGTATAGGTAACCGTCGATGATGAAGACATGCCTGATGTAACAATAAAATAAACTTATATAAGTATATTATATAAGACCTGTATAGTTCATTTAACATAATATTATATTAAACAAGTACTATTGTTCATGTAAGCCGTCTCAATACAACAAATAGTGTATGTATGTCCCAGTGAAAACTTTTTTATGATGCAATGTTTATGAAAATGGTTATAGTCCAAGTGAAAATGTTTGACATGGTTCTCTATAAACCAAGCTCTGATACCAATCTGTAACACCCCCAAATAGAGTCGCAGCAGAATATAGGTCTAAGAGTGTTACATCATAGATTAATAACATAAGATATGAGAGAACGACCTCTATATGAGTCGTTTGAAATGATACATTAGATTTAATAAAATTGTTTGTTACAAAGCCCAAAGCTTAACTTGTTCATCCTTGTAAATGTAAAGATTTTAATACATAACAAATACTCTAATTTATGCACTTAAATCTCTATTGCACGACTGTATCAATTTTCCAGCACAGCCTCGTTGGGGATTAACGACCCGGGAAAATTCTATACTGCTCCCGGTTTTATTGAGTTGTTGTTTTTTAGACTTATATATATTTTATATATTTTATTATATATTATATATATTTTAGTTTGATTAAGAAAAAAATCACATACAATATCTCAAAATGTAATTACGAAATGCACTAAGCTCATGATACTGAAGCTACAACATGTATGTGTGCAAATTAATGCCAATAATGTGCCCGTGTAGATGTTCAACCCGCAACATCCAAAGTCCGACATGGTATACGTTCGTCGTTTCGGTACCGCCGAAACTAGTGAGCGCTACTCACCCAAACGAGGATGTCAATCTCAAATAGATCTATTCATAACATTCGCGTTTACTACCAGTAATTAACAGTTCATGATTCATGGGCATAGTGGGTTATCGCTACTTAGGCAAACTAGTAATTTGTATAAAAGTGTACTTGCGTCCAATCGTAAAACAATGCATGTTTCTCACCCCAAAGTTGTAAATCATTGTAATTGTAAAAAAGTGGGGCTATGAACTCACCTCAAGTGAATGTTTGATATATAAATCAAATAAGGGAAATGTCTCGAGAAATCCGAATGCAACCAAATTAATTATAGGTCGTATGAGTATAATGTATTTAATATAAATACAACATCACAAGTTATATAGTTACACCACCACCTAATAGTTTGAAAAGTCGAAACAATATTTAAATCGTATTTGTTAAATAAATGTCTACGTATGTGTATCCGTAATATAAAATGTTATCTTTGTCTAACAATTGATTATTTGTTAATAATATATGATTTAGTATTTTTATTGCTTATATAATGATATTATATAAATAGTTTAATTGTTTTATAAAATAATATTTATAAAGTTAAAAACGTATATAAATATTATATAAATGATACGACAATATTTCTTAAGGTTTTTAAAGCCCAAACAGACTCGAAATCACTCCTAAACAACTTTTTATATTCTTATCAGAATGTTACATTTTTATAAAAATTGCAGAAAAAATATTTATTAAAATTAATAAGTTTTATAATTTCTATTTATCCGAAATCTTTAAAAACTCATAACTTACTCATTTTAACTCCGTTTCGCTTGTTCTTTATATGTATGGAATCGTGACGAAATAAATTATTCAAATAAAATACTCACTGTTTTTATAAAAATCTGTGTCAAATCAGTAATTTCAAAACACTTTATAAAATTACTTTTATAACTTTAAATCTTACGAAAATCGTATCTCCTTGGTTATAGCTTCGTTTTTCGAGTTTCTTATATGCATGAAATCCTCATAACATGTAATATCATCATAAAATATCCATATATTTTTACTAGATCTAAAACAGTGTCAGTTTTTATAAGATAACTTTTATAAAAACACTTTTATATATTTAATTATCGTAATCTTGTAAATGTCATAACTTCTTCGTTATAGCTCAGTTTTTCGAGTTCTTTTTATGCTTACAATCCTCATAATATGTACTGTTTTAATAAAATGCTTTCTGAATTTATAAAATCTCGAATCCAAACAGTAAGCTCAAAACAGTTTGTATATATATATATATATATATATATATATATATATATATATAATTTATAACTAGTTTTATATATTATAACTTGATTAATTTGTACAATTCCTCTACATTAATTTATACCACAAGTCTTACATATTTTGGATCCTTATATTCATGTCCATCGTGCTTGTCCAAGTGCAAAGTCCTCATAATTTATTTGTGTATAAACTTTAACAAGTAAATTTATAAACTAAATCTATAAATTAACCAACAATTATATAAAGTATTTTTTGTGTGTTCTATCATATTTTTAACATCATTTCAACATATGAATAAATAAATTCGAATTATATACATGCTTATTTTAATTTATAAACCATAAAACAAACCCTAGATGGTGATTAACATAATAACAAGTATATAAAATATGTAAATGAATAATTAGAAAGATTAGGGTTTATGCTTAGACCTCAATGAAGATGTATGAAGATGATACACAAATCTAACCCAAGTATTTAACCCTAAATACTTCCAAGAAAACCCTAATTCCAACTTGAAAACCCTAATTATCTTCTTGATATAACCCTTTTAAAATCAATACCCAAGCTTCCAAACCACCTTGATATACCTTAGATATTATACCTAAGAACACTAGTATGCTTGTATATTTGTAAAATCAAAAGCTATGAACACCCTAAAATGATAAATTGAGCCGTGTGTTGTGGGAAAAAGAAAAGAGAAATGTGTGTTTTGTTTACACGCAAATGAAAGAGTGTATAAGAGTTTACTAGGACTTTCCTTATATAGTTAGAAGTATTATGGAAACAACTAACTAAAACCATGGATCAAGAGTGGTATGAGGTACATGGTCTAAGGTGCTCTCCTCCTCCCTAAGAGGATGAGAAGTGACCTTAGTGGGGAGTTTTAAACATGTGCATTATTAGAAGTAATATTTGAAATGGGTTTAGTGTTTTATCCTTTGTATATCCGGCCTAATGGGTGTATAAGGTAGGGAATGATTTAAATTTGGGTATTGGGTATAAAAGTGTGTATTTGTTTGAGTATAGATGGGTATTGGTGCTTCCGTGTATGCCTAAATGTATTTTATTACGAAACGTAAACGTTTTACGTAACCAATAAAAATAAAATATGAAAAGTTATAAATTATCCTCGTAATAATTATATAACACTTGCTTGACATAAACGTTTATTTGTTTGATCCCCGTTTACGTTGAATGTTGATTTTTAGTTTACGCGATTTAACTAAACGATAAAAATTAAAAGCAAACGCGTAAAACCTTAAAAATAAATAATAGCAAGAATTGAGTCGTAAAATGACCTAAAATAATGGATTGTTACAGTCTTCCCCCCGTTAAAGGAGCCTTGTCCGCAAGGCTCATACCCGGCACTTGTCGAGGGTGCGGTTTTTGTGAAGAGATGCATATACTTCTTTCGAAATTGATCTTCACGTTCCCATGTGAACTCAGGACCTCTCTTGGAGTTCCATCAAACCTTGACGATCGGAATGCGACTTTGATTTAACCGCTTGACTTCACGATCCATAATATCCACTGGTTCTTCAACGAAGTGAAGCTTATCGTCAATGTGTATTTAATCCAACGGAATTGCCAATGGCTCGTCGGATAAACACTTTTTTTAATTGGATACGTGAAACGTGCTATGAACCCTACTTAGTTGTTGAGGAAGTTTGAGTCGATAAGCAACGATTCCTACTTTTGCCAACACCTTGAAAGGGCCAATATACCTTAGGCTTAACTTCCCCTGTTTGCCAAAACGGATAACCCCTTTCCAAGGCGAAACTTTTAACATAACCTTGTCTCCAACTTGAAATTCTAAAGGCTTACGCCTCACATCAGCATAACTCTTTTGTCGATCACGAGCGGCTTGAATTCTTTGTTTGATTTGCATGATTTTCTCGGTTGTCTCATGAATGATTTCTAGACCGGTAAGCTGAGTATCTCCGACCTCGGCCCAGCAAATAGGTGAACGACACTTACGACCATAAAGCGCCTCAAATGGTGCAGCTTTAATGCTCATATGATAACTATTATTGTATGAGAACTCAATTAGCGGTAAGTGCCTATCCCAACCATTTCCAAAGTCTATCACGCAAGCGCGTAACATATCTTATAGTGTATGAATGGTTCTTTCGCTTTGTCCATCGGTCTGCGGATGGTAAGCAGTACTCATATCCAAACGAGTACCTAAAGCCTTCTGAAATGACCTCTTGAACTGTGACATAAATCTACCGTCACGGTCACAAATGATTGAGACTGGTATTTCGTGTCTCGTGACTACTTTTTTCAAGACAGTCTTGTCAATTTATCCATAGAGTCATTTTCCCTCATCGAAAAAAGTTATGCAGACTTGGTAAGTCGGTCTACATTTACCCAAATGGTATCATAACCACTTGACATCCTTGGGAGCTTGGTGATAAAATCCAAGGTGATATTGTCTCACTTACACTGAGGAATCTCAGGTTGCACCAACAAGCCAGATGATTTTTGGTGTTCAGCTTTGCCCTTTAGGCATGTCAAACACTTGCTAACATAAGTGGCAATATCGACTTTCATGTTGGGCCACCAGTATAATTTTTTCATGTCTTGGTACATCTTATAGGAACCCGGATGAACATAATATTTTGACTTGTGGAACTCATGCATAATCAAAGTCCTTAGATCACCGTAGCATGGCAACCAACTTATGTTATTCAAACATTATGTTCCGTCAGTACGCGGTTCTAACTTTTCCTTCTTGAGGTTTTCTAATTCCCCTGAATTTTTAACCAGCATACCTCCCACATCTTCAGCCTCGAGGTTTTCTGGTTTTCTTGCCTCTGTCTAAGCTTCCAAAATTTGCTTCAGAATATTCAAACCAATAGTCATAACTAAGGCTCGAACACGTAATGGCTTAAATCGTTCTTTTCTGCTTAAAGCGTCAGCCACTACATTAGCTTTTCCCAGGTGATAACGAATTTCACAATCATAATCACCGAGCAACTCTAACCAATGACCTTGCCTCATGTTCAACTCCTTCTGATCCAGGATGTGTTGTAAACTTTTGTGATCAGTGAACACGGTACACTTTATTCTATACAGATAGTGCCTCCAAGTCTTTAGTGTGAACACTACTGCTCCTAACTCCAAGTCATGAGTTGTATAATTCTTCTCATGAATTTTTAGTTGTCGTAATGCATAAGCAATAACCTTCTCGTTTTGCATTAAGACAACACCTAATCCTTTATGCGAAGTATCATAATAAACAATAAAGTTCTCAGCTCCTTCAGGTAAAACCAAGATAGGTGCACTACACAGTTTCTGCTATAATAACTGAAAAGCGGCTTCTTGTTTGTCACCCCAATCAAACTTGACCTTCTTCTGGATTAGCTTGGTCATTGATTTGGCGATCTTGGAAAATCCTTCAATGAATCTACGATAATAACCGGCAAGACCTAAAAATTGATGAATCTCCGTTGCAGTCTTAGGAGATGCCCAATCTTTAATAGACTCGATCTTGGCGGGATCTACGTGATTGCCCTTACTGTCAATCACGTAACTGATGAATTGTACTTTGGGAATCCAAAATTCACACTTATACAACTCCTCTTTCTTAAGCAACTCCAAGATTAACTTGAGGTGCTCTTCGTGCTCTTGCTTGGTCTTTGAGTAGATCAGAATGTTGTCAATAAAGACAATCACGAATTTGTCCAGTTATGGTTTGTACACCCGATTCATGAGATCCATAAATATAGCCAGTGTGTTAGTAAAACCAAACGGCATAACTTGAAATTCATAATGTCCATATCGAGTTCTGAATGCGGCTTCGGGATGTCTTCTTCACGAAATCTTAGTTGATGATAACTCGATCTCAGATCGATCTTTGAGTAGACACTCGACCCTTGAAGTTGATCGAACAAATCATCAATCCTTGGAAGCGGATAACGGTTCTTCACTGTTAGCTTATTTAATTCTTGGTAATCGATGCACATCCGGAATGATCCATCCTTCTTCTTGACGAACAAGACCGGAGCTCCCCAAGGTGAGGAACTCGGTCTTATAAAGCCTTTGTCGTATGTAACACCTCCAAAATCATCACAACACAACGGAATACCACTTGGGGTGCTACTTCATAGCATAAAGTACAAGTTATAGAAAACGACTCTAAGTGAGACGTTTGAAAAGTCAACCATTGGATAATTTTTTTAAATATCAGAGTTACAACAAGTCCCATTTATAATGTATTAGAAAACATTGTCAAAACGTTTATTGAATGGTACTGAAATTATAAAGCCTTCAAAAAATATTTGTATCCGCGCTACTCGAATGCTCCCAATGTTCAGCTGGCAATATAATAACCTGAGAAAATACATGCAAAAATGTCAACAATAATGTTGGTGAATTCATAGGTTTAAGTAAAGCAGTATTGAAATAACTCAAATAATGTTTCAGTAAGAAAAGTAGCGTTACAATATTTTAAAGTATTATTTCCGAAATCCAAGTAGTGATTCAATAAATCAAGAAACGTTCAGTAGTGGACCACAAGACTTAAGTAATGTAGACAAGAGAAACAAATTCACCAAGTCTAAATGAAATATATATTATTGCGCTAAGCTCATGATACCGAACGTTAACATGTATTACGATCCAAACCAGAAATCCAGGTTTGTGCCCCAAAACAGATACAGATGCTGCCAAACATCCTATAAATTTTCTTCAAATGTAAAATGCATCAATGGTTATTTAGAAACCACAGCCCAGACGAGGATGGTCAATCCCAATAGATCTATCCACAACACTCGCGTTTACTATACTAGTAACTAACGGTTCATGATAAAAAGGGGACTTAATGGCTAAGGGTACTTAGGCAATAATATGATATGGAATAGCATACAATTGAAAAACACTTGTGTCCTATTTAAAACAAATAATGTGTTCAAAACTCACGATTTCATATATAGGTATTCAATGACCTCAAATCATGTAGTAAGCAAATCAAGCTTTAGTAAATTCATGAGAAAACAACCATGTAACGCACATGTTTTTAGAAATCATGTAGTAAGCAAGTAAAAGTTTTAGTAAAAATAGTCATGTAACGCTTATGTAGTAGAAATCAATGAGTTTACTTGGTAAAACGAGCATGTATTCTCACCCCGAAAATAGTTTATGAAAACCATTAAAAGAGAAAAGGTGAGACTATGAACTCACCGAGAAGCAATGAAGTATCAAACGAGAAATTCATCAAGGAGAGAACAACGATACCATCTCACCCGCGACCTATAATAATGGTGCGCATATAAGAATATATTTATAAGAAAAATGCATAAAATGCATAAGTATGTAAAATATATATATTCTGACATATATGAAATCTTATATCGTAGAATCCATGAGTGCGCCAAACTTACTTATTTATACCCACTAAAATGATCCGCCTTATGTTTAACTCCATTTTAACCCATTCCGACTAATATGTAATTTTAATGAAAATTACCCATTTTGACCCATTATAAAGATTAAGACATCTAGATGCGAACGGAAGTGAAAGACTCACTTATTAGGGGCCGTTTGGAACGATGATGGAGTTGGATTAGGATTTGGATTTGGATTTGGATTTAGATTTGGATATGGGTTTAAATTTGATTAAAATATTATTTTTATAAAAATATATATATAATTTAAATTTAAATTTTGTTAATATAAAAT
>BQNB010139333.1:4054-17574 GCA_026074375.1 Tanacetum coccineum
GGTGGTGATGGTGATGGAGTAGTCATGGCCAGAAGTCTCTCAACCTCTGCCTCTGGTGGAAGGGATATGGAAGTCTGGGGTCGAACAGTAATCCTAGCCCCAACAGTAATGTCAGTGGAGGGTGGTGGTATAGCAGGCTCTGTTCCCTCAAGTGGGAAAACAGGCTCACCAGCAGGTATGACGGTAGTAGAGTCAGCCGGAGCTAAGTGCTCCTCCTCCTCCTCGTCCTCCTCATCCTCCTAGTCCTCCTCATCCTCCTCGTCCTCCTCATCCTCCTCGTCCTCGTCCTTATCCTCATCCCTGGCGTCATCCCTAGATGAATCGCCGTCATCATCATCTCTATCATCTCCTTCGTCCATAGGGCAGTCAACCGGACCATCCTCTGTCTCATCATCCTCGTACCCCTCTGGATCCTCCTCGGGATCCGACTCAGTAACATATCCGGGTGACTCAGTAGTAGGTGAATCAATAGGTGGTAATGGCTGTTCCTCAGCCGAAAACTCATGGTCATCCTCCAAGGGTATATACTCAGGGTATATAGGCTCTGGCACGTAATTAGGGTCATGTGCCTGTATGAACATTGGCTCACGCTCATCCTCTTCCTGAGGAACTGGCGGTGTCTGTGGATTTTCTGGACCTAGTAGACGGAAGTGTAGGTAACATCTGACGTCGCAGAAGACATGGTTACTGCAAAAAGTAAAATAACTTATATAAGTATCTCTTATAAGAAAATTCGATATGTTATGTCTGTAAGGCTTTAATAATAAAGCCCTTATAGTAATATACGTAATATCATTTATATACACGTATATTAATCAGGTAAGCACTTAGTACCCTACTAATGCTTAACCAATGTATGTCATATAAATATATATGCGCTAGAAGTAAACAAGTAATGCATGTATGTCCCTCACAAATCCCATTTGTGAAAACAGTTTTGAAAATGGTTATAGTCCAGACAAAAACTTTTGACCTGGTTCTCTATAACCTTGGCTCTGGTACCAATCTGTAACACCCTCAAATCTGAGTATGCAGCGGAATGTTGAATATCCGAAGGCGTTACATTATTGGGTCAATAGCACAAGATCAGAGAACGACTACTAAACGTGTCGTTTGAAAAAGATACATTGGATTAACAAAATACTTGTTTGTTACATAAGCTCATGGCTTCAAATGGTTCAACAAAATAGATAAAGATTTCGGTTTATAACAATTGTCCCCAAAGTGTAATAAGACCCCAAATCTTAAGTGTTGACTCTTCAATTATTGACTCCCAATGTATCATCGCACCTCGTGCCTTATTGACCTGAAAAACATGCTTAAAACGTCAACATAAAGTTGGTGAATTCATAGGTTTATGTAAATCAATTGTAGGACCGCAAGATTTCCAAGTGTATGATTGAGCAACAGATGCAAACATCATAAAAAGTAATTACGTTTCCTAAGCTCATGACACCGAAGCTAGACATGTATGAATGCAAATATAAATTTGCCACAAGTGTCCGTGAATGATGTGCTAACCCTGCAACATCCCAAATTCGACATGGTATGCGTTCGTTCCCGGTGATAGCTAATCACCCGAACGGGGATCGTCAATCCCTAATAGATCTATCCATAACATTCGCGCCCGCACAATGTAATTCCCAACCACATCTATGCAATTAACAGTTCATGATCATGGACATAAAGGGGTTATGGTAACTTAGGCAAACACGTAATCATGGCATAAAATGTACACTTGCGTCCAGTTTGTAAAACAAAGCATGTTATCACCCCAAGGATGTAAATCATTTAAATAATTGTAAAGCATGGGGCTATGAACTCACCTTAGCCGGTAGTTCCTTGAATGATAACAAGTATCCAAGTAAGCAGTGAATCACACCGTTAAGTACCTAAGTAAGTACGGTCAAGTCTTAGTTTACACATTTAAACTAACGACTCATTGTATAAACTAAATCCCATTTTAAGTTTATATATATATATACCGTTATCACTTGTGTGGTGACACACAAGATCATTGTATTTATAGTTTCGATGGTTCTCGAGAAACGTGAAAAACATTATTAATAAATATACTTTATTTATTAGTTTGTTATTAAATCGTTCGTTGTCCGAATACCTTATCGTTCGACCGACGTGTTAAATGTTTCACTTTTGTTTCACAACGTACCCGTGGGCTTTTAGTTGTTACCGTTTAGTCCTTAGGTTTATAAAGAAATAACATTCATACTTTTAAACCTTCTAGTTGCGAGAAAGTCATAATTTGTCCTTTAATTTACGAAATTTACAACTTCGGTCCTTATGGTTTTATAGTTTTTGAAAAGTAATGAGTTTTAATCTTACACTTTTCGTTAATTACAATATCAGTCCCTGGAGTTATAGAATTACAAGGTATGACAAAATTAGTCCCTTAGGTTTCGCCATTTTACGATTTTAGTCCCCGGCTTTGTAAAGATTCCATTTTAACTCTGAATTCATCCCAACAAGTGGCGTTTTCTTTATTAAGCTTGTTTAAGTTTACAAAAAGGGTTTCGGTGGAAAAATAAGCTCATCGAGCTTATTTTGGCTTAACGGGCCTTATTGGGCCCGTTAAGGTCCGTTTGGCTTATTAAAGGACCGCTATAGTTTTTATAAGTCTAAATGTTCACAAAAAGTTCGTGCGGGTTGGTTTAGCTTATAATAAGCTCGGGGAGCTTATTAGTGCTTATTTCGAGCTTATTGGCTTATTGTCGAGCTTATTGGGACTTTTGGGACTCAGTAAATTATCTCGTATGAAGGGTTATTTAAAGTTTTAGCGACTTTTACCTAGTGCTTTTTCCTAACTCGCAATTCTAAGCAGAAACACCAGTTTTCTTTTCAGCTTATCATAAATAGCAAATAAGCAATATGCAACTACAATGGCGGTCTTGGGCGCGTTTCGGCCCGGGGTAGGGTTAAGAAGTCTAGTTGGGTCCATTAGGGTCCGTTAAGCTTATTTAGATGTAATAAGCGCTTGGGAGGTCGGTTTGCTTATTTAGCTTATCCGATAAGCTAATAAGCAAACTGTTGGGCCTATTGGGCCGGGTATGAACCCGAATGGGTTCTAGGGTTTGGGGCTCGGTCCATTAAGTTCTCAAGGTTACAAATGCCCTTAATAAGTTCCTTTAGAACTGTGAAGTTGGTAATAAGCCCGGGAGAGCTTATTAGTGCTTACCGCGTTATTGGGCTCCGTTGAGCCCAATAGGTTCAAACCGAGGTGCTCATAAAAGCCCATTAAGCGATTACTGCTGTTTTACCATTCTATAAAAGCCTATCGATCTATTATTATTATTCTAGTTTATTCACAATAAGTAATAAGCTTTAGGTTGGGCCGGTTTGGGCTTGTTAAGGCCCGGTAAGGGTTCAAAGGTGTTCGAAGGAATACTAGGGGTTCGTTTAGGTTTTTATGTTTATATTAAGCTTACTTAAGTCACATATAAGCACGACGAATAAGCTGGGGGAGCTTATTCGTGTGATATAAGCTCATTTCGTGGACCTCGTCATGCGGCTTGAAGGCCCGTTACTTCCTTAGCCTTGTTATGGTTACCTTCGAATGGCTCTAGTAACAATATGCGCGTCATCCATCTTGGTTACACGATCGGTTCCACATGAAATGTCATTTGGGTCGTGTCGTAGTTACTAAGCCGATCCCTAACTCGTTGTTTAAAGAAAGTTTACGGTAGGTATTTACATTTTCGAACTTAGGGTTAATGATTATGCTCGAATTCACTAGTTGTCCTTCAACTATCATGTTTCATGTGTTTTTAACAAGCCTTGTGCCCCTCATAAAGTGAATTATACGCCACATTGGGCACGCACCTTTATATAACACGCGGCATAAGTTTTACAAATTTTCATAAGGAAAAAACATTATGAAACGTAACGGGTTATTATGACTTACAAATGGTTAGAGCTCGAGAGGGACTTATTGAGTAAGACGTTAAACTCGCTCACCATTTAGCGCGTTATACCCCTTTGTGGGATGTTTTGTAGATCGACAAGGTGAGGAGGAGTAATCGTAGTGCTTATGACCCGATAAGGGCGGATAGTGAATGCTTTAGTGTCGTATATGTGAGAGTTTAAGGTTGGTGAAAAATGTATCATAGTGAGTTGTGAATGTGTATTTATAGGCACTAAGCCTTGTTAACCTTCCTAGTCGCATAAACCAAACCAAACCGAGCTAGGGGCGGTTTTGAAGGGTTTTAGTTAATCTCACATGGTTTTTGCTAAACCACATGAGTACAAGTATCTTAATTAAGTAGTTGAGGTACAAGGCTTGTGTTAGCCTAGGACAAATTTATGATTGTTGTGTTCTCTTCTTGCTAGTCGCGGCATAAGGAGGTCCAAAGAAAAGAAATGGGTTATTACCCAAGGTGCCAAGATTATTAAGGGAACATTAGGACACATAATTAATTTCCTAGTATATGTACCTGGTACCATTTATGGATACTAGTAAGAGTTCGTTAGTAACTAAATCAACCAAAGGACGATTTTTATGCAAGGTTTATTGGTCCTATTTTCGACAATAGGTGACATAAGCTACTAAGCTTGGATAAATTTCGACTTTAGGTGTTCAAAGTGGGTATTGGTTTGAGTCTAGGTAAGTCTAGGTATTTCCGGTGCGTCCTGCTAATGAGTAACCCTCTTACGTGTACCAATAAAGATAAACTACGCAATAGTACATAATTATTCTCAAAATAATCATTTCTTACTTGGTTGATGTAAACCTTAATTTATTTGGTGACCGTTTACATTCGTTGATTATTTCTAGTCTACGCGGTTTAGCTCAAAAGTAAATATTAAAAGTAAACGCGTATCGGACTAAAATAAATAGTGATCATTAATATAGTCGTACAATGACACCAAAATGAGAAATGTTACACGAATATGTGATCTTATTATTTTATTTGCGAAAATCACCGTACGGTTTCGGTAGTATTTCTATTGTGTCTTTGATTGACCATTGATCCATTTTAATTGAATTGTTCAAATCACCTTTTGTGATATATTGTTAGTACCTCATTGTTATAATGACCTATTCGATTCATTGTTATTGACACATTGTTATTGATTCATTGTCATTGGACCTTATTGTTATTGAACCTTATTTATTGATATTGTGATTTTAAACCTTGGTATTTGAGCTATTAACTAGTCATGAAGGTACCATGACCGAGTCATTGTGGCACCGATGGCGTGACACTATCCGTAGTAGTGTGATTTATCTACGGCGTCTCCTCATTATTGATGTGATAAAGGATTTTAAGAGGCGTATTGATCAACCATAGCTATTGTATTGTTATTGTTTGTGGATGGAGGCGTAGTGCCCAACACCTCATCCTATAACAACCCACAATTTTCATCTATGTAATTATTCATCTATTAAATTAGATGCAATTGTCATCAATGTAATATCTACTTATTTAATTAAGTACAATCATTTTCACGGGAAATATTTTGGCTTGTAATTCCACTATTATGCCAACGTAACATGCATATCCTTAAGTAACGAGCTCACGCAAATATACCTACCCTTTGGCTATTTTCAATCAACTGTTATGCAAGTAAACATCTATATATGTCAGCAATTAAGTTTTAATCATCATTTTATCCATACGTTATCTATTTAACGTACTTTCCATAATGACATATCAAAACGGATTTTAAACGTTAACGTTTATAACAAAACCCTAATTATATGTAATGTTTACATACAAAATAAATGTACAAGCTTTTAAGACATGTGTACAAGTGTACAATGCATAACTTTTGAATATATATTCCCTCCTAAACCCTAGTACAACTTGTTTAAGCTTAATGTACAACCCGATTAAGCACAACATTTAAATTAGGCATTTTCCCTCCAATTTCTAAAGAAATTTCATGCAACCTTTTTAGAACATGTTACAAGCTTCCAATGCACCATATTTTAATACTATAATTTCCCTCCCTTCTTCATATACCACATACAGCTCCCCTAAAAGTCTAAAACCTTAACCGAAACCTTAATGTTTTTAAAACTCGTCAGCCCTTAAACTAGCATCGAAACCATGTTCTAAACTAAGCAAGCACCCTTCTCCATGACACACCACCTTGCTTACTACCTTGTTAAGCACCTCCATCAGCACCTTGTCACCACGCTAGCACCCAAGCACCTCCATGAATCACCTACTTAAACCAACTTGCACACCAAGTTAAACCTTGTCACCTCCTTTGATTTTCAAACCATCTACCACTCCGCCACCCTAACCTCTTCAAGCATAGCTAGCTCACTTAGTTCATCCATTACTAACCCTTGGATTACCACTCCAGTCTACTTGGCCCCACACAAGTAAATCTTTGGTCTCCCTACTCTTTTCTTTACACTTATATACACGCAATACATACATACACTTTCATTCACCATCAAGACTTCATACTACTTAAAGAATTTAAAATGTTATAGCATGCCAGACAGAAGAGAAGTGAGTCCTTAGACTCAGATTATAAGCCAAGGATTAAGGAGAAGAAGTTAGAACGGTTCTCTAAGTCATTCGAACCAAAACCCTCATTTTCGACCCGTTTTTAAGTTTGTAAGTCTTTTACTTGTTCTATAAGCTCTTTCCTTGTTTTAGAACGTTCATAAGCCCTATTAGATCATGTATAAGCTCCTTGTATAAAGTTCTTGAATCACAAAGATACACGTTTGGTTTTCCTAAACCAAACGCATGCTTAAAACCCTAATAAGCTAAAAACCATAAGCTAGTCTTATAAGATATTTCAATAAGCTTATTTGTCATTTCTATAAGCTTGAAAACTAATCTTAAAACCTTAAACCCATCAGGTTAATCTTTTTAAACCAAACAAACCCGTTTTGAATTTTTAAGCTAATAAGCTCTTTTCATAAGCTTGAAGCTCGTAAAAGTTACTTATTTTGCCACTATATTCCTGAATAGTATGTAAAGATACATAACTATTATATAAATAACTTATGTTATTTTCCACTGGATTGTTACAGAAATATGTCTACTTCCGACTATATCTACCCTATTATCGTCCCACCTGATTCCAATGTTGAGGATGCTTTTTCCTCTACACACTCTCCTGACTATATCCCGGCTTCACCGGACTATTCCCAGCCTCATCGGGAAACACCTCTCCTGATCCTTCAGATGATTTATCTAAGTATCGTTTGGCCTCACTTGCCATCTCACCTTTCCATGACGATCCGTATATGAAGGTCATGCAAGCATATAATGCTACTAGTAATGAATTACCTATTCCACTACCACAAGCTCCTATTACTCCACCAACTGTGTTGCCTCCATCTCTAGTGTTACCACCATCACCAATGTTTGATCCCCAATATTTCTTTCTTCCCGAAGAGATTTTACCACCTCAGAAATGAGCCTGTTTCCTATCACCCTCATCTACCGATTTCTCTACCCCACCTCAGGTATTTGAGATTGGAGAGAGTTCTCATAAGACGCATCTGGAACGTCATGAGGAACATATCGAGATTATTTTGAATCACTTAGATGAGCTCCCTCTTGAGCGCATTGAGCATATGGAAGATAAGATAAAAGGTCTTGGTAATGGTCGAGTAATCATACAACGAGATTTTGACCAACTAGAAACCGAACTTCAAGAAGCCCGTACTCAGATTTTTAAATTTCAAAAATAGCAAATAAGGCATGATGACGAGATTGTTCTTGCTCGCGTCAGGACTTCTACTCTAGAGATACTCATCGAGGATATCCAGATTCGCCACCGATCAGATATGAAGAGTCTTCTGGACAAGATCTATGAGCTCAAGAACCACAAGGGAGGACCACCAGACTACTAGACTAGATCCTTATCATTTACAGCTTTTGTTAGAATCCAACCACTGGATGTGTGGCATAAATAATGACACTTGTCAAATTTTGACTATGTAAAATATGTAGACAAGTTGTTTATGACTTAATACAGTGGTGATTCCATTATACCTCGCTGTTTTATGATACCGATTTATGTATGTCGTGGTTGTCTATCCTATATTCGGTAGTGTGATGTATCGTATCTTTATGTATCTAGGTTACTATGGCTCTCTTACCACCCGGTTTTCTCAAACCTTTGTACCCAGATATCATGAATATGATAAATGATCAAGATATTGAGCATACGATTTCACCTACACCACCACCAGACTAGCCTTTGATAAGTTATCTAAGTGGTCAGAAACTACTGGAAAGTGAACCAGTACCTGAGAAACCTAATGAGTTAGATGCTTGTTAGAGTGTCCATTCTAAAATTTTTCATTATATCCTGCAATGTAATATCAAAGAATGTGTATTTCTTTGTTAGAACTTGTATCAAATAAGTCATTGTCAAAATTTCCATACATTGTACAAATGACTTATGATATGATTCTTATTTTGTGTTGTCTTGTAAATGTTGATAGAATGGCTCCCAAGAGAACATCAACATCCACAGCACAGCCATTTTGTTGTCTCAAGCTGCAAACAGGAAACTAGTTGCTGATAGTGTTTCGTAGCTTGGAAGCACCTAAGCTGCTAGCCCATGGCAAATGTGATAATACCAATAGGAAACACTGGACCAAATTAGAACGCTCCTATAGCAAGAAAATGTAGCTACAAAGAGTTTTTGAGATGTCAACCTTTCAATTTCAAAGGTACGGAAGGCGCTGTTGGTCTCATCCGCTGGTTTGAACTAACTGAATCAGTATTTCTCCACAGTAACTGTACCAAGGACTGCAAAGTGAAGTTTGCTACTGGTACTCTAACTGAAAGAAGTTTTCTAGTGGAATTCTTCGCCAGGCCTATTAGATATAATGGAAGCTTATTAAGATCACCTGGTCTGAATTTAAAAAGCTCTTAATACAGAAGTATTGTCCCCGAACTTAGGTTAAGAAAATGAAAAGATGAATTTTACATAAGACTATAAAGGGAATGATTCTAAGACTTACTTAGAAAGATTCCAGGGAATTGGCAGTCTTATGCCCCAACTATGGTGCTAAATTTGAGAAACTATGGAAGGTCTCATCGGAGGAATACCCAGGAAGTATTGAAAGGAAATGTTACTGCCTTCAAATCCTCAAACTTTGGAAGATAGCCGTTATATTAACCCCACGAGGTTAATGGATCAGGTAACAAAGCATAATTCTGTGCAAGGATCCAATGATCACAAACGAAAGTTTGATGATAGAAGAACCTTCACCAACAACAACTACCAAAATAATCGTAACAACAATATCAACCACAACAATGATCACCACCAACAATATAATAGAAGGCAAGAAATTGTCAGGGCTTATGCTGCCACCACAAATGAGAACAGTAGGTATACTTGAAGCTTTCCCCTGTGTAAGAGATGTACCCTACATCACACAGGACCTTGCACTGTCAAGTGTCAGACTTGCAACAAGGTAGGTCATCTGACCAAGAACTGCAAAAATTTTAAGTGCAGCCACTCGGATGCAACCTTGCATGCGTAGCCATTTTTAGCATAGTCAATAACTTGTCATGCTTGTGGTGAAAAAGGGCATTACAGAAACCAGTGCCCAAAAGCAAACAACAATGCCCATGGAAGAGCATACTTTCTGAGGGACAAGAACGCTCACCAAGACCCGAACGTAGTCACAGGTATGTTCCTTCTAAACAAATCTAGCTCAGTGTAATTATTTGATTCAGGAGAGATAAAAGTTTTGTATCAATATTCTCTTGCTTCTATGATTAATATCCCACCAATTGACACTAGTACTACTTATGACATTGACTAATGGCGATGGAAACCTCTAGTAGGCACTAATTACCGTTTCCTAGGGTCAGGATTGCACCATTGATTGTTGCTAACCAAAACCTAGCGAAATTGATTCTCATGACTGATTAAAACTCGCGTAGTTATTTCGATGTCGTTCATTGGTTATGGATAGGTTATCCGAAGTATAAATGATAGAATATATCTGTGACACTAGAAAGTCGTTCCACATTCCAATCGACGGTGAAACTTGATCATTCGACGGTGGATCGAAGTTAAAAACCCGACCTTGATGCTCCTATAAATATTTTCCTGTATTAAAACCGAAAGATATATATCCAGGGGGTATCAAGTTTTCGTTGCCCAAGTAATGGAGAAGAAGTCAGGCGATAAACGACTGGAAGATATACCAGTAGTCAAAGAATTTTCGGAAGTTTTTCTTGAAAATCTACCTGGCCTTCCTCCGGTTCGCCAAGTAGAATTTCAAATCGATTTAATTCCAGAAGCTCGCGCGGCACCAGAAGCCGATGCCCACCTTACAGATTAGATCCTTCAATAATGCAGGAACTATCTAAACTAACTACAAGAGTTAGCTTGACCGTGGTTTATATCGACCAAGTTAACTTAGCCCTGGGGAGCTCTGTCTTATGTTTGTAAAAAGAAAAACGGATCTTTTAGAATGTGTATCAATTATCGGGAGCTGAATAAACTCACAATAAATAATCGTTACCCATTACCCAGGATCGATGATCTATTCGACCAACTTCAAGGTTCGAGTGTTTACTCGAAGATTGACTTGAGATCAGGATATCACCAACTGAGAGTCAGGGATGAAGATATTCCTATGACTGCTTTCAGAACGCGGTACGGATACTATGAATTCCAAGTGATGCTATTTGGTTTAACTAACCCTGCTGTCGTTAGGCTCTCATAAACCGTGTGTGTAAACCATTACTTGGATAAATTTTGTGTAGTATTCATGATGATATTCTTATATCTCCCGTAACAAAGAAGACACGCAGATCACCCTGAGAATAATCTTGATATTACTCAAACAAGGAGAAATTGTACGCTAAGTTTTCAAAATTGATTTATGGATTCCAGTATCGTGCAATTTCCTCAAGCGCACGTGATTAACAGTCAACGGTGATTCACGTTGACTCCTCCAGATTAAAGAGTTAGAAGTCTGGGCTCACCTACTACCTACACAAAGGATACGGCCCAATTCTTTGGGCTCGACGGTTACTATCGGAGAGTTATCAAAGATTTTTCGGATGATTGCAACGTCTGTGACTGAATTAACCCCAATAAAACACTAGATGCATTATTTGGGGAGAAAACACGAGTCAGCTTTCCAACTACTAGAAAACAAAAGCTAGTGTAAAGGTCCTAATCTTTTCGCATTACAAGAAGGAAAACGATATGACTTTGTCATTCTGTGATGAAAGCCCATCAAGGTCTGGGAGCAATGTTAATGCAAAGAGAAAAAGTTATTGCATATGCATCCTGACAACTCAAGCCTCATGAAGAGAACTATACCACACACGACCTTGAATTAGGAGCAGTTGTGTTCGCTCTTAAAATTTGGAGACACTATCTGTATGGCACAAAGTGTACTGTGTTCACTGATCATAAAAGTCTTCAGCATATCCTTGATCAGAAAGAATTAAACATGAGACAACGCCGTTGGTTAGAATTTCTTGTAGATTACGATTATGAGATTCGTTACCATCCTGGAAAGGCAAATGTTGTAGCAGATGCCTTAAGCTGGAAAGAACGAATCAAACCACTCCGATTTAGAGCATTAGTCATGACCCTTCACCAAAATTACATCACAAATTCCTCCCCACATCCGAGGCAATCAAAGATGAAAACAGGGAAAAAATAAGCTAAAAACCTAGAGAGATATGGAAAAGCATTTGAAGTACGTCCTGATGGAACTCGTTGTATCAAGAATCGAAGTTGGTTACCACTCTTTGGTAATTTAAGGGACTTAATCATGCATGAATCCCATAAATCAAAGTATTCCATCCACCCAGGTTCTGACAAAATGTATCAGGATCTAAAGAAACTCTATTGGTGGCCTAACATAAAAGGCAATCAGGTTGATTATGTCAGCAAGGGTTTTGACTATGCTCTAGGTTAAAGCAGAATGTCAGAGCCATCTGTCTTACTGGATATAACAGAGATTCCTTACATGGAAATGATAATGAATAACGATAGACTGCAGTTTTTCAAAACTAACCCAAATTGTCAAGCTGGACCTGAACAATTTGGGCTAATTGTAGACCGCCTTACCCAAATCAGCATATTTTTACTCCCCATCAGAGCCAACATGATAGTATGGAATCCCTTACAAGGTTGTATATAAAGGGAGTAGTCTCACGACATGAGTGCCGATTATCTATCAATCTCGACATCGTGATAGTCATTTTACATCAGATTCTGGGCATCACAAGCAGAATGCTTTAGGTACTCAATATAAGTACATGAGTCACGACTTATCATCCTTAGACTGTATGGTCAGAGTGAGAAGAAGCCATCCAAAACACTCGAAGACATGATTCAAGCCTGTGTTATAGATTTTGGAAAAGGTTGGGAAAGACACTTACCATTGGTAGAATTCTCTTACAATAATAGTTACCATGCTAGTATTAAGGCAGTACCATTCGAGGCACTTTATGGTCGAAAGTGCAGATCACCTGTCTGTTGGGCCGAAGTTAGAGATGTTCAACTCACGGGACCAGAGATAATCCATGAAACCACCGAAAAGATAGTACAAATCCAACAACACTTGCAAGCTGCAAGAGATCGACAAAGGAGTTATGCCAATGTAAGGCGAAAGCCTTTGGAATTCTAAGTTGGAGATCGTGTTATATTGAAAGTATCACCTCAAAAAGGTGTCATTTGATTCAAAAAGCGAGGAAAGCTTAACCCCTGATACATTGAACCATTTAAGATCCTTAGAAGGGTTGGTCTAGTGGCATACACACTTGGCTGGGTTTCATCCTCTGTTGGTGGAATTCTGCGGAAGCCTACATCCTTAAAAGCAATAGACATTGAATGTGTAAGTGATGTGTTAGTTTGTTTAAGCTATGTATGACTTTAGTATTTATATAAGGAGAATAGAAATTTCGGATTTTAAAAGGATAATGTAAAGTTTACGTTGTTTGTTAAGATAGGTTGTTGAAAGTCTCCCTAAATACAATGTTTCGGGTACAGTTCTTGATTTCCTTGTCTGCGTCTTGTATCATTAGGATTTTTAGCCCGGCTAGACTTGTCACCCTAGATAGTGCCACATAAATTTGACCATGGCTAAACACGGGATTGGGTAAATATAGGCCCACGTAGTTAAGCGATTGTCCTTGGCTTTTGTTAATGGTCATTGTTAGGTCCATAAAAAGTGTCGATTATGTGGTTATATTATATTTTGTTATTAGACTTTATTTTGTTTATAATAGTATAGTTTGTAATAAGGTTTATTATGCTTAAAGAAGGAAATAGCATAATAACCAAAGTCTAGGGACTAGTATGGTAAAGTTAGGAAAATAAGGAAGGAAAGCCTCCTTCCATTAGCTATAAATACCCCTCTAATATTCATTAGAGGGTGATGCTCTTGTAATAAACTATTATAGTTTTCCCTCCATTAATATCATTTTGAATTTCCTTTACTTGCCCGCTCTTACAATTCTCTCTATTCTTACATGTTGATATGATTGATTCAAGATTATGTGACCTATTGTGTGGTATCAATCGCCATTAGA